>QFEU01003553.1:0-10246 GCA_003316345.1 Tricholoma terreum
AACAAGTTGCATACTGAGACCCGGAAAGGCAAGGGGAGGGAGTCGATACTGAGCGTAGCGTTATCTCGCTTGCCTTTGATTGCAGGTGTCCTCTTGGCAGGATTTTTGCTTGTCCTCGCCTTTCTTTCTTTCAAAAACCCAGATGCATTGTCTAGATATTTCGGTATCTCCGCGCCAGCTAACGAGAAGTCGCCCATCTCCGGCTCATATGAAAGCAACACCACCAAACCGTCACCTTCGCACAATGTTCTTTCATACCAAAACTATACAAATTTCCCTCTCCTACCGTCAGAATATCGCGCAGAATGCAACAAGCTACATACAGGATACATGTCACATGGGAGCTACTGGGAACCTAATCGAATGGGAGTGCTGGACGTTGTGCATCACGATGACGAGCATGATTACAAGCTGCCCGAGGGCCAGCATACGGCGGTGTGCACAAGTACCATCACGTACATGCTGGATGGGAAGGTTGGCCTTCTTGCAGACCTTGCCTTGATGGCTCAAGCTGCAGCTCTTGCACGTGAGGTAGGCACTGTTGCTTTATATGTGTCTATGCATATGTTGAAGAGCAAGCAGCGAAATAGGACTTTTCTGGTTGATGATACGTACTGGAATCGCGGAAAGTATGTCAATTTCCAGCCGCTGGACCTCCGGTATGGCTCATCATGATGTCGCCCTCTGTAAGATGGATGGACCATTTTCAAGATGTCCGTGCTCGCCAACCTGGACCAGAGCGTGGATGCAGGGCTCCACCCCCAGAAGGTTTGTTCGATAGGTGATATATTCAGCATGTCAAAAATGACCGCTCACAATCGTAGAGCTTGTGGCATGCCCACGGTTAGCCAGGTAATTAGTGATCCCCTTACTTTCGACCTATGAGCCTGATATCGACTTTCTTTGTTGCAGACATTGGGTACGGTTGTCGTGAAACGCTCGAACATTGTACTCAGCTGCTGTCTAGGTTATTAACTCGCGGACCGCAAAATTTCACTTTGGGCCCGAGTTTTCGAATCATTACGAAGATCCGTACGTTGGAATCACGGCCATCGTTATCTCTATGTTCATCAACTTTCACAGATATGCGCGTCAGCTGAATCGATTGAAACCAATATTCGACGCAACCCTCGATTCGTTTCGAGAAATTATCCGCCCGAACGCCGAAAATGCTGCATTCATCTATGCTGCAAGAATGGAATTGGCACAAGTTGCTTCACAGAGACGCGGAACGCTCGATCCATACATTGCAGTTCATATTAGACGAGGTGATCGTAGACCATCGTCGTACAGCTTTCCTGGCAATCATATCCCAATGGCGGATTTTGCCAACGCAGTGGACGATACATGGTCACGACTTCATCCATATACAGCTAAAGTTGTCTATGTTGCCTCTGACGCCCCGTCTGCACTACTGGAATTTTCGAATCTTTCGAGCACCCGAAGGTCATTTTCGCTTTCGCAAAGCAAGGACCCCCAACTACGCACCCTGGCAAGTCCTGCGGAATATTGGCAGAGTGATTTCAATGAATCGGAAAACAGTCTACGGATTCTCGCTACCAGGGGAGCGATAGTAGATTTTGCACTCATTAATGGAATGTGGGCATGGGGGGAGGAGATCGTTCCAGATGCAGTAGTTTGTGCCATCAGGTGCGCAAATTGCAAATATTGTTGACCAACGAAAGTAACGATATAGTAGCTCGAACATATGCAAATTATCTGCAATCGGTCTGGGGTGGGATAGAGCATTTGGCATTGTCAATGAGACGGGTCATATAGATGATAATCATAAGCGGTGGGTCGACATAGACGAGAAGGGCCAAGTGGTACCAGTCTGGAAACCATTCGAGCTTTTCCCATGATCCTGCGATCGACTCATCCTGTGCTAGTGGGGGCCTCGAATATTGAATATTCTCCCTGGGCATCATTCTTTCCTTTGTCAGTATCTTGGCCTTGCCAGCTGCGTTCTTCAGTAACCCTCGCTTACAAAGCAGTACCGACTCAGGCCTTACACATTATACACAAGGTCCCATAGCCCTTGAATGTCTACATCAGGCCAAATCGCATGTGCTTGACGGACCGGGGGACTTTCAAAGAACGTGTTGCGATGGGTTCGGACCTACTTAGGAATAGCAGGGTCAGCGCAGAGAAGGTGGTTGTCAAAGCTCAACCTTTAGAGGTCAGGAGGAGGAAAGTAGGTGGAGGGTGAAGGTACTCTTCAAATCTCAAGTCCGAGATTGAATTAGTGTTCATCACTGATGTTGGGTGGACAAAATGAAATCCTGCTTACTTGTGACATGGTTCCTCTATGCGACTAACCGCTGTCTTCGCCTCTAGGTGTGGCGAGCTTTGATAGACAACTGTTTGTCATGTGGAGCCTGAGTTTGTTACTAGACGATACGCTAGGTTTTTCCTCCTTGAATGGTAGTTACCGATGCTGGCATCGTTTTTCGTGTTTCTCCTGTCTTGATTGCATTCTGCGGCTGTCAGGATTCAATAGTCTCACTGGCATCGCGCGCCGGCTTGTCCCTTTTTTGGCTGGGATGCAGTAAATTCGATCCGTCGTGACCGTGGCCACTCAAGCGGCCGATTATCCTGGACGTAGATATCTCGCAGCAACTCCCTTAGTATTACTCCGTTTCTTGCTAGACTTGCCCATGGACAAAGGTGGGTTAAGTGGTGGCTCCATGCTGCCAACATTCGCGTGTCACGCATAAGATCCGTCCAAGTCAGGTGACCCTTCATCAAGAGCACCGCTTCCAAGTCTTCTTTCCCTTCCTTTCCTTCTCTTCCAGGATGATACCGTCCAACCGCAGTGTATCTCGCCACATTCCAAATACTCTCAGTCGTATCTCTGGCGTGGTAGCTGCGAGTAGCAGCTCTAATCGTGTTAAGCCTGCGCGGCCCACAGAAACCATACCCAAGACGCGTACAAGAAACTTTAGTGTCCATTCAGGGTTGTCAACTCCACAACTCAGCAACTCTTCGAAGATCCGACCACGAGGTCTTGCTTCGGAGAGCCTTGGTACGTCGACTCGAAGATTTCTACTTGAAACATAATAATATCACATCACACAAGAGAGTTCACATATATCACGCAGGCCTCACTTCAATAAAATCCTGATTGCAAACCGGTATGTGGTCTTCGGACCCTGTTGAGGTGTAGCTAAAGGTGACGTTGACTCAGGGGTGAAATCGCGTGCCGGGTAATCCGTACAGCAAAGAAATTGGGCATACAGACTGTTGCAGTGTTCAGTGATGCAGATAAGGATGCGCTGCACGTCAAGATGGTATGTTCACACTCGCTCTGGATGGACTTCAAGCTAACATCAGCGCGGAATTTAGGCCGACGAGGCCTACTGTATTGGACCAGCGCCATCTGCAGAAAGTTACGTGAGTATCTTGCGAATTCAGCTGGCAAAGCGTGCATTGAGTCATTCTCAGCTTCGCATGGATAAAATCATCGAAGTTTGCCAGAGCAGCGGTGCACAGGTATGTCGCCAGTCGATATACAATACCAACGCAATTGACGGACATATGACAGGCTGTTCATCCCGGGTACCAATGCTTTATCTCATCACCAAGGATCAGCCTGAGGTTTGCCCTGGTATGATAGATATGGGTTCCTTAGCGAGAACGCAGTGTTTTCAGAACAACTTGCCAAAGCTCGTATTGTCTTCATTGGACCACCAGCAAATGCCATTGTCAGCATGGGTTCCAAAAGGTATGTGGGGAAAAATATCCCTGTTTCATGATTTTGAAAGATGGTGTTGTCAGCGAATCAAAAAACATAATGTCAGGTAAATTCCAGTCGTGCTTTGTATGGTGTGGAATTGATTGTGCAGCATAAAGCGGCTGGAGTACCGTGTGTGCCAGGTTACCATGGAGAGAGCCAAGACCCCAATTACCTTTTCACTCAAGCGCAGGAAATCGGTACGCCATTCACATTCTTCATCCATGTCAGGATCTAATCATTCGTTACTCTTCAAGGCTTCCCTGTATTGATCAAAGCCATACATGGCGGAGGTGGAAAAGGAATGCGCATTGTCGCTGATGCTTCGTCGTCTGCTTTTGAAGAAGCATTGTCATCTGCTCAACGCGAGTCGCTCAAGGCCTTCGGTAATGATAGAGTCTTGATTGAGAAATATATCGAGAGGCCAAGACATGTAGAAGTTCAAGTCTTCGCTGATACACTCGGAAACGTGGTCAGCCTCTGGGAACGAGATTGCTCGGTACAAAGGAGAAACCAAAAGATAATCGAAGAGGTGTGTTTCATGTAATATCCACACCGCATTCAATTAACTAAGCAAGTCAGGCTCCAGCACCTGGGCTCTCCTCGGAACTCCGTGCAGATCTTAGTGCCAAAGCTATTGCTGCTGCTCGAGCAGTCAATTACGTCGGTGCTGGTACAGTAGAGTTTATCTTTGATAACGACACCAGGAGGTTTTTCTTCATGGAAATGTGCGTAAATACACTGGCTCTTCCCATGCCAAGCTGCTCATCAGATGCATCTTATGGTAGGAACACAAGACTACAGGTTGAACATCCTATTACTGAAATGGTGACAGGACTGGATTTAGTAGAATGGCAGCTAGAGGTTAGTAAATATCAAAGGGGAAGACTGTTGTGACTGACTGACTGTGGATCGTAATGTAGGTGGCGGCTGGGAATCCGCTTCCTCTTCACCAATCATCCATCCCTCTTGTTGGGCACGCTTTCGAGGCGCGGATCTATGCTGAGAATCCACGAAATAACTTTCTTCCTGATTCCGGACCTCTTCTTTACCTGTCAACACCTACTCCAACACATATATTTGCACCTGTAATCCCTCCACTACCACAATCAAGGGGTGGTGCTTCTGATCTTGTTCCGTCCCTCACTTCCCACGACGCCACTCTAATACAACCCTCTCTCCGTATAGAACAAGGATTTACACAAGGTTCACAAATCGGCGTATTCTATGATCCCATGATCGCGAAAGTCGTCGTTCATGGCAAGGATAGGACAGAAGCGCTCCGGATGCTTCGCAAGGCATTGAATGATTATCACGTCGTTGGGGTCTCGACTAACATCGAGTTTCTTCGAACTCTGGCGGGCAATCCATCCTTTGTAAATGCCGAATTAGAAACGGGGTTCATTTCGGTATGAAACACAAGTCTTCCTGATATCATAAGACCTATTCGATTAATGCCTATTCTCTAGAAACACTTTGCAGAACTCTTTCCTCCAATAGAGCATCCCAAACCTGACTTGTTAGCGCAGGCGGCACTCTTCATTGCTCTTCGCGATCATGTGCGACCGTCAGATGCCGTGCATCCGTCACCATGGACGTCATTGCCCTCACGCCGTTTCGGGGGGGACAAATATGAGCGTGTTATAACGGTCCAGACTGATACGACTCCCACGGAGTCAGCTACAATCCATGTAGTGTCCATGTCGCCTGGATATTTCGATGTAACTGTCCACTCTTCAACAAGCACCCATGCCTTTGCCTCAGTCCCAGCCTCCCTTGTATCCCCCACAATGCTGTCCACCACGATCGGGGCCAAAGCTTCTCAGATAACGATCGTTTCCCAGCCACCTTCGCCATCGGCACCCGCTTCACTGTCTCCGAATACGATGGAACGTCTCCACGTGTTCAACAGCGGCCGCAAGACAACCTTGCTTGTTCCATCCCCGAATTGGCTTCTTTCACTTGGAGGAGACGTTCTAAACTCAGCGAAAGGAGCCCTGAAAGCTCCTATGCCCAGTTTGGTGGTGGAAGTGAAGGTGAAGGTTGGAGATCACGTTGAGGAGGGCCAGGCTGTCGTCGTTCTGGAGAGCATGAAGACAGAGACAGTCCTCCGTGCTAATATTGCTGGCGTGGTGAAGGCAATCGGGTGTAAGAATGGAGAGATGGTAGAGGAAGGCAGGGAACTTGTGGATATTGTGGAAGATTCGACTCTGACATAAACATCGTCGCGCTTTTGTAGTTTGTATGTATCTATTACTGTACAAATACTAATTTGAATTGTGACACTGAAGTGTAACCTGAATGAGAACTCCTCCATAATGCGACTTGGAAACACAAACCACTATGAAAAGTATGTAATCAACAGTAAATCAGCTGTAAGTGTTCATCAACTCGGATGTCTAGAGCTAATTGAAGTTTCGGACTGGTCACTCAGATCAGGAATCAATGATCACAGACTTGTCAGTGCCGTGCTAAGCCCATAGGCCGGTCCCAACTTCCTGATGTAGTCGAGTTGTGATTATGTACTCGTGCATCTTTTTTCTACGCGTTCAAACTTTGCAACTCGACGCCCGAGCTTCGAGTTCCGGAGCTCCCAACAACCATCATGGCGGCCTCTACCACTTTGAAATTTATTACCCTCCCTGCCATGAAGAAGCATAGCGCGACCGTCATATTTCTTCACGTAAGTAATGGCCAACACAACACCGTTGACCGCGTACCATCCATAATCAACATCAGGGCTTGGGAGATAAAGGCAGCAGTGAGTTTGGATGGAAATATATCGCGGATATGTTTCGACAGGATCCTGCTCTTGATTATATGAAATGGATCCTACCTGACGCGTATGTAGTCCTGGCTCTTTGATTCAGTCATGCCCAACTCACAGTCTCGCCCTATCTACCAACAATTGCGGATGAAATACCACCACCTATGCACATTCAATTTGTCTTTCTTTGATTCAACAGGTTGGACCAACCGATCACAGTAAACGGGGGCATGAGGATGCCTGCTTGGTATGTCTCTTACCTACCTGCATCCTCTCTTAACAACTTCCTCTGATCCAGGTTTGATATGGATACTATCCCGTTTACCAACACTAGCACCGACGATGAGGCGGGAATACGGCAGTCGATGGAACAGATCAACCAGTTGATCTCGACTGAAGTAGATTCCGGTACTCTCCCTAGTCGTATCATACTCGGTGGCTTCAGCCAAGGTGGAGCAATGGCCTTGCTGACTGGCTTAACCGAGGAGAGGAAATTGGCTGGAGTCATTTCATTGAGCGGCTGGTTGCCCTTGAGGAATAAGTTCACAACCGTCAGCGCCCCACGCCTGCGTAGCACGTCTGTCACTCATGTTCCTATCTATTTGCAGCTGGCCTCCCCCCACGCTTCGTCCATTCCTGTGTTTATGGGCCATGGCTCAGCCGATCCTGTTATCGACCCCCAGCTTTCACAAGTTTCTGCGGAATTCTTGACCTCGTCCCTTGGATTCAAGAAGACCACTTCGGCCAGCGAGTATCAAGGCTTGACCTATACTACGTATCCCAGGATGGCTCATACAACGGTTCCAAAAGAATTGGACGACGTAAAGCAGTGGATGAAGCAAGTCCTTCCTGCGGCTGCCAGGTTATAAACTTCCTAGAAGGCTCACAATTTCTGCACATGTACATGTATTTGTCCTTACATTGTTCTGACATCTTCGCCTCGTCGGTGCAATCATCGGTATGCTGACAAACACTCGACGCATAATAGATCCTTCCGAAGGTGGACTTTAGTACTGAATAGTCAGCCATTCAAATACCTTGTACACAGATCGCGAAATTTCTACTGCAATGGCATTACTAGGGACGATAGAACAATGATTGAACACCGCTGGGCTCCGAGTCTCAGGTGGTCTCTGGCGAGTGCGACCGCAGATCCAGTGCCGAGTGTCATCAACAAATAATGGAGTTTTAGGCGACGTCGCAGGAAAGTACAAATTAATTGGAGACTCAACAGAAAAATACAATCTATATAATCCGCATAGGATTACATCACAGCCATCGGCATACCTCCCACCAACGGAGGAGTTGGAGTCGGGGTCGTTGCATCATGACCAGAAGCCATCGGGGGTATCTGCATCCTGCGCGCATTACTCGGTAACAACGGTGCACCCGACCCAGGAGGCTCAGGGTTCTGCCTCGCAGGTGGCGTAACCGAACCCTCCTCATTCACCTGTGCTTGAGTATCAGTAAATTCAGGGTCTAGGTGCATCCGATGCTCTCTTGGTGGACGAGCTTCTATTGCTCTAACAATATGTGCAAGTTCTTCCTCCCCTGTCCAAGTCCCTACGAATGCTTCTATTCCGGAGAAGTCTTTTGATCGGGAGAGAATCTGCCGTAGGTGGGTGGCGTCTGCTTTCTTCGTCGTGATGTGTTCGCCTTTGAATTGGGAAACACAGAATTTTGTGAGGCCCCAGTTGTGGTTAAGGTATTTAGCCTGTGTAGTGAAAGTGAGAATTTCCGGTGGGCACATGTGAGTTGGGACATACCAAGCGGAGGTATGAAGGGACCAGTGTGCGTTCTACGTCCTTCAACGGCTCCGAGGAGAAGCAAGAAGGGTTAGATTCGGCTGCTCGCGCAATCATGATCGAGTGCGCGCCTACAATACTCAACACCCATGTCAAACCCAAGATCACACGCAAGAAGATTGGACCCACCTGTAACCCTCCTAACCCTCTTCGCATCCTCCCACCCCACACAATCCCCATTCTCCACAACCGCAACACCCTTACCCATCCCCTCCACAAACTGCACGATCTCCCTCAATCTTTCAATCAACGCCTTGTCCCTATCCCTCATATTCCTCGTCCTACAATGCACGGTCAAAGCACTGATCCCCGTCCCCACCACTCGCTCTACGAGCTTCAACGTCTCCTCCTGCGAAGGCAACAGTCTTATCTTCGCAGACACCGTGATCTCAGGGGGCATCGCTTTCCTCAGCGCCGTTAATATCGAACATAGCAGATCGGGGTTCGTCAGCAGCGCTGCGCCCATCCCAGAGTGTGTTGAGAATGGTTTTGGGCACCCACAGTTTAGGTCGATTCCGGATACGTCATTCATGACTGTCTTTGCGGCTTGGACTGCGAGTTCGGGGTCGGAGGACCCGATTTGGTAGATGAGGTAGGGCTTTTCGATAGGGTGTGTGGTGAATATGGCGCGTGATGTGCCGTTGTAGGATATTACGCCTGTTGTAGCTGGAGTGGATGTAGATTAGTACATGTAGTCATTCTTGGGGCGGGTGTGGGAGGAATTACGATCTACGGCGCGTTCTGCGTGTAAGATTGCTTTATCTACCATCTCTGGACCCCAAACCATCGTTGCACCGTGTTTCAGAGCAAAAAGTCTCGTCGGTACTGTCGCGTCGATTGTAAATACTGTCCTCGGAGAAAGACGAACGACGTACAGGCACCAGAACGGACCATCGGGGCGAGAAACACTCCATTCTTGAAGTCCTCCGAAGTTAGATGATCAATCCGTGGCCGTTTGGCTGGAGGGGCGGGAGATGCAGAATGTGAACGTCTGGACATGGAAAAGACCAGCTTCCTGAGAGATTGACGCGGTGCACCCAGCCAAAGCATAAAATGAGTCAACTTGTCATATCAACAAACATCATCACTTCTCTAAAAAGTTTTATTAGTTTGTAGGCATTTCACTGCTTTTACGTGGAAACCCTGATAATACATACACCCTCGACGAGATATAATGTAATATAAGAACCCAAACACCAATAGCACGTTCTCAATGTCACAGAAAACTAAGCTCGCAGGGGTACACTCTCACTCTCACACCTCACAGGTAGCCACCACCGAGCATTTACTTCCCAGCACGCTTCTTGAGACCGTTGTTGTCCTCCGTCTGGTCATCACCAGCAGTTGCCACAGGGGCAGCCTTCTTGCTATCAGAAGCAGGGGTGTCTTTCTTTTTGGGAGACTAGATATAAACAATAGTGAGAACTCATCCAAACCCAACTGAACAAAAAAAAACCTACCTTGGTAATGATAGGCTTCTGCGAGCCACCAACAAGCCCAAGAAGCGCACCCAACATACCAAACAATGTGAACAAAGTAGCAGCAAGTGCTGCGCCCGTCTCTGGCTGTGTTTTGAACGCCGTGAGAGGGTCCAACTTGGCCGCATCGATGAAATCAAAGACACGTTGACGGATGAAGCCAATGGGGTCTTCCTTGAACGACGGGGTCTCAACGTCCTCTTCCTCGGGCGTTGCGGACTTGTCTGCGGCAGACTCGAGGGGTTTCTTGATGTCGAAAGTCTCAGCGGCAAATGCCTTCGCATCGTCGACCGAGTGTCCGACATAGATGTTGTCGAAGAGGATGTCCTCGGTCATCGTCCAGAGCTCGATACCGACACCACCCTGGAAAGAAATATGAATATATGCATAGATTGGTAGGTGGAGAAACGTACGATCTTGGAAAGGCTCTTCACGGGCGTCAGATCCTCGAAGAAGGCAGGGT
>QFEU01003557.1:0-33395 GCA_003316345.1 Tricholoma terreum
ATGCCCTATCTGTCCTCACCGTTCCAGTTACTGATGCAGGTGCCATGATGCTCTCCATACTCTGTCTTCGCCCACCGATCTTGATCCACCGTGATAACGGAAGAGCTCCTCTCCCCCTTCCCAAGATGTGTTGGCGTCCTTGTACTCGAACTAGAAGCGGATGGTAGTGCAGGGAACCCCTCTTCATCACCCCTGCCAAAGAGCGGTGTAGGTGGAGGCGGAATAACCGGAACGTTCCTCACCCTGTGTCTCGAGGAAGCTGACCGCGCAGAATTGATGGCAGGGTGTGTTGGTCCCCGTAAATCGGAATCCGCCTCCCTTGTCCGTGAATGAGAATGGGACGAGAGCGGGTCAACGTGTTCCAATAGGGACGATTCGGGAAAACCTTGGACGATACGGCAGGTCTGCCCGGCTGAAATGGCGAGATCCCCACGGGAGCTCCATGTCGCTTGTTTCGGCGTGTCATGCATGGCGTATAGCTCGAGGTCACCTTCCTTGTTCACAATCATGACGTCGGAGGTTAAAGGGCGTTGGTGGGTGTTGGCATTTGGCATAAGTACAAAAGAGGCGATTGTGCGGGCAAAGGTTTTAGCTAGAATAGAGAGAGGACAAATTAGATGGGCGGAATAAAAGATTGGGGCAAACCTACTTCGACGAGTGTCATGAAGTACCAAAGATCCAAAAGCTGCATCTGATAATTCTTTCGGAGACGGAGGGACTTGATGCTGTCCAGCATGCCACGATAGATTCGCCCATGACCTCCGCCCTGATTTCCCCGCCTCCCTCGCCTTGTTCTCATCCAGGGCCATACCATCGAGAGTATACAGATGTGGCCGAGCACCCACCATGTCCCAAAACCGGATATGTGTCGCATCCTTCTCCAGCGACGCCAACATCCCCCGTCTCGTGCTAGAGAATTCTATTCCTATATACCCACCATTCTGCCTGGTGCGCAGACGGGCCCCATCAGCTGCCGCATCATGCTCAGTAAATGAAAGCAGGGGGAGATGTAACTTGCGTGCATCCCATACTGTGACCATGCCGTCTCCGAAACATGCTATGCGGTGAGGGTCAAACGGGTCTGTCGATGCCTTGCACTTTTGACGGGACGCTTATGGGTTGAGCGGCACTGCGGAGATCGAATAGGCGCAGCCAACGAGTGGATACTCCGGCGAGGAGGTGCGTAGATTGTGGCAGGAAGCACACAGAAGTGACGAATTCCGTGGATGCATGTTGCTGAAGGACGCGTAGATCAACACGGGGTCCGAGGTCAGCGCGAGGAATCTGTGGTTGCGGACGGCGTGTACCTGTTTAACCCAAGTTCAGCTTCTAGTGGAACTGGCTCAGAGGTAAAAGAGAACAAACGGGGAGCTTTGCATCCACTGCTGAACCTTCACTTGACTAGCCTTCCTTGCATGCAACTCTTCCTCCTCCTCTCGCCTCTGTCTCTCTGCAGCCATCAATTGAGGAGTTGTTCCCTTGACCAACATGGAAAGCATAAGGACATTATCCATTGCACGAAGCATTCCATCCGACATGTCCGATCTGTGATTTCTCCCTCTCTGTCGTCTAACAGGTTCATAGTCATCACTGCTGTCATGTGATTCTGAGGACCTATCACCATCGCTTACGACCAGAGAGGCTGGTGGTATAGGTATCGATTCATAACGCTCGATAAAATGGTGCCGCATGACTTCGATAATGTCCTGTCCACTGCCCCAGCACCGATAGGCAGCAACACCATACATGAAGTCAAGGAGGACATTAGGTGGTGGTGAAATGCCTATACCAGCAATGCAAGCATCAAATTGCGGGAGTGGATAACGGCCAGTGTGTGGTTTCAAATGCTGCAATGTGATGCGACTGTCTGGCATTGGATCCACCTCAACCCTAGGGATGTCGTCGGTGTTCAAAGCAAAGTTGGGGGTCTACATATCACCAAATTCAGAAACTGTTTGAATTTATGCCTACTTCACATACTTTTAGGAAAGCGGTGTGCCCATGCCCAAAATATGAATGCAGATTCTTATTCAAAAATATCCCATTCTCAACAGAGTTGATGCCTAGAATCTCAGATTCTGAAGTGGGGTCATATGAATTGAGACGATCTTGGCAAACCACAGCGATGTACTAGAAGGGGATTTAGTAAGACAGTGACATGAAAGAATGACAGAAGATACCTCATCGCCCTTGCTTTTGGGAAGTATGTGTGCTGCATCACAGATGTCGCCATCAATTCCCGTGAAGACACACACTGGGCCATCGCGCGCCATCACCTCAGTGCGGAAACTCGAGGAGCGTATAGTTTCAGAAGAGGACGTGATTCGATCATTCAATGCATTGTAGTCGATGAAATGATAATCCCCTAGCATGAAAACACAATATTAGCGATGAGCGACGATTTCGAGATCCGTGAATGTTACCCTCAGCAGTATAGTAGTAAGCTTCGGCAATAGGACCGGCAAGAGAGATACTATCATAGTCGACGGCGGGGCCATTGGGCGTCGCAGAGAGCTCTCCACGGACCCCACAAATGGCGAAGGTAACAAATCGGAGCCACTTGACAGGGCGAACGGAGAGCCTCTCAATGTCACTGAAGGGGATGGAGAGTGCGAGAACTTGTCGGCCTTCAATGTTGAGATAAACGTTGACCATGTTTGCAGAACGGGAACGCTGACTGCGACTTGTGCCCAAATGGTCAAGAAAGGGCTCGATAATACGGCGAGTCACTGAGTCAGTGAAGGGCAGCTTTGCCGTGACACTGACATTTCCTTGCAAGGCAATGCTTAGTCACAACCAACTTCACCACTATCCTTCAAGACGCCGCCGCATCTAGGCTCGTAGCCATCTCTGTCGCGACATTGTAAGTGACAGCAGCACTGCCTTACATGTCCATACAACAGACAGGTCACCAGTCTACACCCCATCCACCCAACGGCAAGTTCCGTGCCTGCAAACGTGCTGCGTCATGTCACTCTTGTCAACGGAAGTAAGTTTTTGTTCTGTTCGTGGCCAATTATAATTAATTCTAGGCCTTACTTAGGTCTACTTAGTACCCACCAGCCTCCCAAAACGCCCGATGCCTTCTCCCGGATGTGAGTGCATCAGGAAGTACTAGAACGACAACGACAAGCTAGGACGATGGGGGCACTGGGAGGCCCATTGGGCTATCCACAAGGTGCATACCACCTACGCCCACCCGACGACCACCTCTGGCCGCCTCGCCTCGGCAAATAGCTGCCGCACCGAGGACTGACGCCGCCCCTGCCTGCAGAACGGCCAACACCCAGAGCACCCGCGCCTGCCGTTGCGAGCGCCTGCTTGCAGGGTGCCAATAGCCGTGCGGGGAGGGGGTAAATGACAGCGAGAGGAGGACAACTAAGACAACACCATGACCACAGGACAACGACGACAGGACGACAGGAACAACGGGGAGCACAACTACCGACGGCACGCCCAGAACAGATGACACAGCACCCCGTACCATCGCTGCGAGCGACTGCTCACAGGGTGTATGGGGGCACTACCGTGATAGGATGAGGACAACTGGCCCACAACAACGGAATGGAACAGCGGGATGACATAGGGACAACGGCGAGTCGACACCCCCGTCCCACTGGTCCTTCTTCAGAAGCGAAGGTGTTCACGTTGTGCGGATACATGGGAAAATGTGTAGCTTTGTTTCCTTTCTTGATGCAACTCTCATTTCTTCATCCTTCCTGCAGCCAAGACAGCAGCTAGTTGTTGCGTGATGCTCGGCTAGATGAGTTTGCGGGCTCAATCAGATCGTCGCTACATGAGCACTTAAGCACAAGCCCCGCCCGTTCCCGGTTACACCTATTTGTGGAAAGCTGTTGGAGTATAAGTACGAAGCCTCCTGTCGCCGAATCCATCTGTTCCCTCTCGTACCGTGTCGTGCCTGTCATGTTACGCTCGTCGCTTGTTCTTTTCATTCCAATATGATTCGCTTCCTTCCTTCCATTTCTCTGGTCACCTTACTCGCCTGGAATCCTTTTCAGCCTGCCCACAAGCGCACCAGCCAACATAACGCTGTGCGGTATTTGCAGAGCCCCAGGGAGCCGGTAAAATCACGGCCACCGCTCCATGGAGCGCTGTCGTTCGACCGTTTTCAGCTCGGGATGGTGTCCGATATTCAGGCGTTTACATGACCACAACTCTTGTCAAGTTCGTGCCAAACACGGTGCTAAAGATTAACACGCAGTGACAGCCTGGTAAAAACGGCTCAACAGTCAGTAAATGAATGTAAATTCAAACATTCGGGCACTGGGTGCAGGGCAAGATATCCCAGGAGCAGTATTATGAGGATATCTTGGAAGTATTCTTAATAATGTCAAAATACTGCATCAGAAGTATTTTGAAAGTATTGTGAGAATCTGTTGGCATTTAGGATGTAATGAAGTATTATTGTAAAATTGTAACATTCTGCCAAAATACTTTCCCCAGAAGTATAGTGACAGTATTAAGAATACTTCCAAAATATCTCCATAATACTACTCCTGGGGTATCTTGCCCTGCACCCAGTGGGGTGGAAAGTCGGGTGGTAAGTGTTTCCGTACGAATGGTTGACAAATGTGTTTATATTTTGCGTTCTCGCTTTACGCAAGTCGGCTGTGCTGTTCCGTCTGTGTGCGATGGCATCATCAACGGGGTCTATAATTCTCAAATGTCAATTTCACCATGGTCTAATCAAGTTTTATTGCTGCAATTTCAGAAAGCGAACTATTATGTCCGTGAATACTCGCCCGCAGGATACGCCCTTGGGGAATTTGCGTAAGTGAAAAATCATACATGATGACACGGTCTCACTCGCGCGCTCTGCCTCAATCATAATGTACAAGTCTAGCCCGCATTTCTTGGCTGAGCCCGATGGATCGATTCCGACTCATTCGATCTTTTTCCGTGTCGTGTAGCGCCGGTGTAGCGCCGGCAATCTACATATGAGTGTATTTTATTTATGAACAATGGTTTCACTACAATATCTGTTCCACTTACGACATTTATGAACATAAATTTCCCTAAATTTCTGTAGGCCTGCCATGTTCACGCAGCATATCCGAAGTTGCTGAAAATATGTACAGAAGGTATTTGAATATATTCTAGACTCTGGATAAGATCTAATACCAGTGGGTCTCAATTAATTCCCTACATCTCTCGTTTTATGGCGCTCAGTCTGCTCTGGACAGTGGCTTGAAATGTTTAATGCATGAAAACCGGGACAACCGAGAGACAAGCTTACATTCATACTAGGTAGCAGCTTCTTGAATGAGAGGCCCTGCAAGTGCATCAGTCGATCAAATTATCCCTTTCAACTCCATCATCGAGTCGTGCATCCCGAGTAGAAACAGAGTCCGAGGTGTTGCATCAGTAGTTGAGCATCTCAGATTCCAAAGGTTTCCCAACTCAGGCAACCACTGAAAATGAGCACTGGAAACTTGAAAATTCGAACATTTGGAAACTTACAAGATGTAACAAGACCTCCAGTAGAGGATCTAATAACAATCGTGGGCAGAGGGGAAGAGGCGCCACATGGGGACCACAGGACTCAGGGGCTTCTGGAGGTGCCTCAGGACCAAGGACGACTCGGAGGAGCAAGGATAATGGCATGAGCAGAATCCCAGGAGAAAAAATAGTCGGAGCAGGACTAGGACCGGAGATGTCCCGTTATAAAGCAGTGGAGTGACTTGGTCGTTAAGGATGTCGATGATCGATGATGACGCCTAAGACGACGATGCGAGTTACAAGCATGAGCTCAGGTTGCTAGCTGGCCCTGGTGATATCGAGAGCGGGTTCTGTAGGAATGAATTGGTTAAACTTCTGCAAGCAGAGCAGAAGGAGAGGAGACACAGCAGCTGCGCGTCGCAAGGCTGTACGACCCTTTTTGACGAGACGTCTACAACTCATGGTGTGGGTATAGCCTGAGCAACAACAATAATCCTACCTGCGTTGGTCCGTGTCGTTTTCCTGATATCTTTCGATATTTCTCCAATACAGTATGACGACTGTCGAACACACCCGAGGCTCATGTCATGCTATCTCATAGAAGTTACTTCTAACGGGCGATCATGACCACTGGAAAGCAGAGTAGAGTTACTGTGTCGGTACCAATACATAATGGCTGCCAAACATACAAAGAAATGTGACCCTAGCAGTATCCAGGAGATCATATTTTGGAAAACTGTTGGAGAAAACTGAGAACATCCAAGCCAAAAAGGAAATTTCGGCCGCCGTGACTCAACACCCACAGGTGATTGATTTTAACGTCACAGTTCGTCAGCACACCTACAGTCGCAATCCGCTACGGCGCAGATATCGTGTAATTGTGTCCCGTCCACCCCGTAAAACCAATCAAGAATATGCGAAGCATGTCCGCCATGCCGACAGGTTTGACAGAGAACGATCGCCTCGTCCATCGTATCTAAGTTCCGCGTTGAACTCGATGCCCAAATCACGAAGGGAAGAGGATATGCTCTTACCTTTGTAGTGCGGGTGCGACAACTCCGCATCCCGTGCAGCATCTCCTACAATGCTGAGCACTCCCAAACATATGGAACATCTAGGCAGCATGCGGTTGCAGTGAGGGCATGTGGTAGGCTAAAGGGAACACATCATTTAGCTCTATGATCCCTTGAGCAAAGCAGAAAACATACTCTCTCCTTCTGCTGTCCAACCTCAACCCCGGCTCTCCCACCAGCCTTAGCCCCATTCTCGCTAACAGGTTTATTGCAATAATTGCAACGGATCATGATCTGCCGCGGGACCCACCCACCCACATCACTACCCTCAGCACCTGGTACCCCCTCACCAAGCGCAACCTGCCCTCTCTCAATATCGAATCCCACCCGACAATGGAACATCTGAGACCCATCCAATAAATCCCTATAGCTCTCTGCCCACCTGCCCACCCTCCCCGCGCCCCACGCCCCCAGCCTTCCCACCTTCCCCGGCGGACATACATACGACCCTAGTACCGCCGCACTCTGCACGTCTCCAGTGCCGTCCACATAGCTCTGGAGAATCTCTAGTCCCGCCTTGCTCGCGAGTCCCGGTACCATCACACCGTCCACGGTTCCCCGCGCCATGGCCCGTTCCATGCAGCAGTGGAGGTATACTGTGATAGCCTTATCGTCAAGGAATTGGAACGCGATAGCGAGACGCTCGCGGAATGGGAACGTCTCTTCATCGAGAATCTCGGACCAGTCGTTTAATGCGAGGTGGGTGAGCATAGCCCGGGAATACGGGTCCTGCAGCCCCACGATAAGGCGCTCGCAGTGCTCGCGTAGTTCGGTGCTGCCTCTGCCGCCCGAGGAGTATGCGGAGAGGGCGGCAACTGTACCTGACATCATGCGGTGTGTATCGTCTGTTGATAGAATCACTCAGGCTAGGCTTTTCATTCAGTGGATAGAAACGTACCGCCACTCTTCATAAGCAGATCAATCGCTTTCGTATGCTGCTTCATGAACACAAGCCAACATGCTGCCCTCGAAATCTCTCCATTCTTCTCCCACCTAGCACACCGGGAACGGAACGGCATCAGATCCAGCAATAAAACCAAAGCAATGAAAAACCTCCACCTGTTAATTGTTCTCATCATTTCATCCTCCCTCACATTCCACCCACAAAGCAACAACGCAATCTGCCTTTGCATACTCTTCGCCGTCGCCACCCCCGGCTTCCATGACTTCATACTCTCGCCACTGACACCCATCCTCCGCCCCGCAAGCAGCGACAGAGCAGCATGATAACTCCCACTGCTCCCCGGATGGGTCTCATCCACGTGTCGTGACGGACGACGGTCGTGATGCCCACCGTGCGTTGGAACATCAAGATACGTACCGTTGGCTAGGTTTTGTGGCGAATCGGGCTGGCCTGACTGACGTGAGTTTTGCTGTAGAATGGGGAGAGTCGGTACGTTGCCTTCCCAGATCCCGAGGAGGCCTTGGTAGGAGAAGTCGTATCCGTGCAGGATGGGAGTGGGGATGGTGAGGAATTCATGGGAGTCTGTATGTACGATCGATTGGGTCAAGAGGTGGCTGCAGTTAGATCAAGATTTGTACGTACGGTATACCCAGGCCCAGAGATCGGCCAACATATCGAGCTGTCCATGGAGAGGATCGTAGTCGTCCTGCACGATTAGTATGTTCGTCTGTGGCTAGAAAAGAATGGCATCAATGTCCACGTTAAGATATTGGGACTGAACACACTTTGCTTAGCCCATACCCTTTCAGTGCCCTCTTCTTCATCACCATCGATATATCATCCTCCACGACCCGATTGGCACCCCTCCCACCCCTTCTCCCACGAGCAGTACCATGATTCAGACTCCCTACTCCCGCCCCTAATCCTTCTCGAGACCTTTTGTTACGCACACCTGACACTGACGCCCTATCTGTCCTCACCGTTCCAGTTACTGATGCAGGTGCCATGATGCTCTCCATGCTCTCCGTCTTCGCCCACCGATCTTGATCCACCGTGATAACGGAAGAGCTCCTCTCCCCCTTCCCCGAATGAGTTGGCGTCCTTGTACTCGAACTAGAAGCGGATGGTAGTGCAGGGAACCCCTCTTCATCACCCCTGCCAAAGAGCGGTGTAGGTGGAGGCGGAATAACCGGAACGTTCCTCATCCTGTGTCTCGAGGAAGCTGACCGCGCAGAATTGATGGCAGGGTGTGTTCGTCCCCGTAAATCGGAATCCGCCTCCCTCGTCCGTGAATGAGAATGGGACGAGATCGGGTCAACGTGTTCCAATAGGGACGATTCGGGAAAACCTTGGACGATACGGCAGGTCTGCCCGGCTGAAATGGCGAGATCCCCACGGGAGCTCCATGTCGCTTGCTTCGGCGTGTCATGCATGGCGTATAGCTCAAGGTCGCCTTCCTTGTTCACAATCATGACGTCGGAGGTTAAAGGGCGCTGGTGGGCGTTGGCGTTTGGCACAAGTGCAAAAGAGGCGATTGTGCGGGCAAAGGTTTTAGCTAGAATAGAGAGAGGACAAATTAGATGGGCAAAATAAAAGATTGGGGCAAACCTACTTCGACGAGTGTCATGAAGTACCAAAGATCCAAAAGCTGCATCTGATAATTCTTTCGGAGACGGAGGGACTTGATGCTGTCCAGCATGCCACGATAGATTCGCCCACGACCTCCGCCCTGATTTCCCCGCCTCCCTCGCCTTGTTCTCATCCAGGACCATACCATCGAGAGTATACAGATGCGGCCGAGCACCCACCATGTCCCAAAACCGGATATGTGTCGCATCCTTCTCCAGCGACGCCAACATTCCCCGTCTCGTGCTAGAGAATTCTATTCCTATATACCCACCATTCTGCCTGGTGCGCAGACGGGCCCCATCAGCTGCCGCATCATGCTCGGTAAATGAAAGTAGAGGGAGATGTAACTTGCGTGCATCCCATACTGTGACCATGCCGTCTCCGAAACATGCTATGCGGTGAGGGTCAAACGGGTCTGTGGCGATGCCATGCACTTTTGACGGGACGCTAATGGGTTGAGCGGAACTGCGGAGATCGAATAGGCGTAGCCAACGAGTGGATACTCCGGCGAGGAGGAGGTGTGTGGATTGTGGCAGGAAGCACACAGAAGTGACGAATTCTGTGGATGCGTGTTGCTGAAGGACGCGTGGGTCAACACGGGGCCCGAGGTCAGCGCGAGGAATCTGTGGTTGCGGACGGCGTGTACCTGGGGACGGTTGAATTTGAATGTGGTTGTGGTTCTGGGAGTCCGAGTCTAGGTTGTGGTAGAGGATGGGAGACGCGGTGGAGATGTCCCAGATGAGAAGGCTTGAGTCTCCGCGGACTTTGTCTAGTCCGACTGCAAGGTAGTTCGTGTCTACGTTGCAGAATGCGAGTGAATTGCAGGAACGCGAGTTCCGCACAGGGAGGGTGACGGTAGGCCCGGTGGAGAGCACATTGTTTCGGTTGGCGTATTTGGATGCCTCCAGTCTGAATAGATCAATCTTGCCTGTTCCATGTCCAACAGCTATTAGATCGTCGAACGCTGGGTCTGGGGACCACGCGAGGCACTTCAAACCGCACGATAAGTAAGCCATCGTAGTCTGACGACCTCACTCACCTTCATGTGTGGCAAATCATGTCGAGCAGTGACCTGTCGAATCTCCGGAAAGTCGGGCGCCCACTCGTATAGGGTTATCTGGGAACCTCCTCCAACGAGGAACTTGTTGTCCTGTCGTGGATGCCATAACAGTCGTTTGTCGGGCTGACCCATGTGCTTTACAAGTTGTATCGTTAGAAAGTAGGCATGCTGTTGTAGAATTAACGACAGTCCATTAAGAATACGGTACGAGTCGCAGAACGGAAATATCTGCAAACATGTCTACACTAAGAGCACACCACCAGCTATACGTCTTCCCAACCCTCACCCCAATCATAACGAGGCTAGCAGCAGGCGGACCCCATTGTCTGAGGTGTTCCTGATGTGAACGTTTCCTCAGAGTCTATGCGAGATCTCTCGATTGTGACGGTTGAGGCTGCGACGGCCGACGGCCACCCTATGAGCGATGTCGAGTCTTTGACGAGGGGGATTATGGAAGGAAGTGGGCCACCCCGATCAAGAACACTGTTGCCTGAAAATTTGTCTGGCAGAACAGGGCCGAAGTGGATGTATAAAAACGTCGGTATGTTCCTTTTTACGACTGAACTTTCGAGCTTAAGCTAACGTAGGTGCATTTTGATTGCTTCGTAGGTGCCATGCTTGGAACCTTGATCTGGAGGCAACGCTGGAGACTACAGATTTGGCACTCCTTTAACCCTCCCGTGCTGTTCCCCCCCTTGCGAGCAGGGTGAGTGATGAGCAGAGCCCAACGAAGAGATCTCGGCCACATCGCCTGGTATTGACAGATAGTCTACTGTGGAAGAGGAAGAGCTTGCGTCATGATGTGCCGTCTGTGCACTCGCTCAGTCGTGAAGAATCGAGGCATCCTGAAAAAATTGGCATTTGCCGAGTTGATTAGGGTGCAGATTACTTGCCTATTCTCATTCCCCGGTGAAGGATTCTCCAGCAGGGCCGCTGTCGCAGTGGCGTTAGCCCAATCACTTATAACTCCTCGGAAACAGTCGAAACCCGGTCCTGGTGCTGAGCCTCCCCCCATTCCAGACAAAGCATGGATACCTCCCAAGGATCATCAGCGATGGACAGAGTCTCTAGATGCGTAGTCAGCTATTTTGGATGCGAAGGAGCTGACGCAGGGCGCAGGATAATGCCCTGACGGGGTAGGGCCAGAGCCGGCGCAAGTTTCAGCTGTACCCTCAGTAGCAGATTATCCCAATCGATGAGCCGACTCTCTTGATAGTTCGGCCAGTAGTAACAGTACACATGAGATCCGATCTATTACCAAAGATTCAACGTATGTGTACAGCAGCTTGGCGACATCTTCACTTCCGGCCCCTGCCCTCAGAAGGATAATCGAACAAGGCTTCCAAGTTGGCCGGGCTACCGAAACCACAGCGCCCCATCCCCCGGTCGTAAGTGAGCAGAACAAACT
The DNA here is from genome assembly GCA_003316345.1 of Tricholoma terreum. NCBI lineage: Eukaryota > Fungi > Basidiomycota > Agaricomycetes > Agaricales > Tricholomataceae > Tricholoma > Tricholoma terreum. The sequence continues at coordinate 11,535 of QFEU01003557.1, forward strand.
ACTACAAGGCGCTGTCGGATACCACCTCGTCGCGTGTTTGCTCACTTTCGGACTCGTCTATCATGGATGAACACGATTCTATCCTCAAGTCGATATATGCCAAGTCGTCGGATATTCCGGCCCCACACCCTCGTTTTCGTATCAACTAGGACTTGAGAGAACGGAGTGTACTCCTACTCGCGACATTCTTCTGGTCTTTAGATTTGCTGGATTTGACTCGTTTGACGAGGTTCGGCGCAGATTTGAGTTTGGCAACGAACGTGCGCCGTTCTATCCTCCACCTCCTTCCCGCCGTAATATTCATGGAAGGTCTGATTATCTCCAGTATCGCATCGGTCGCACCATACCACAGAGTCCTCAATTAGGCTCTAACTTAGATTGAATGATTCATTCGATTATGGGCTACCCAGCCTTTCGGAGCGGCCCTCTTCTGAAATTTAGGTGATACCCCCTTGCACGTACGTATGTCTATGAGCATAAGCTAGCCACCTTCGATCAGTCCTCCGATTACCTACCCTCACAAAATGTCGGCTTCCACCGGGCTAACAATGGATACAGTCGATGGGCCGCGCTAGCATGGGAACCTCCTCTTGTCATACTCCTCCCGCCACGCCGCTCATCATCCCGTTTCCTACCAGCGCTCCTTACCTCCTACATTCCTACGACTGCGCTACAGCAACTTTACTGGCAAGTAACGCCTCGATCCATACTCACGGCGAAGCAACTGGACTGCACCAGTTTGGGCCCCCCTTGTTGATGATCTGAACCTCCAAACTGCCCCGATCGAGTCCAAAATCTGGTCGTCGGCTTCACAGACCTGGTCGCGGTGTCTGCCAGCGTTCCCCTTAGTTGCTGATGAGGCTTAGCGCGGATCGGAAGCAATCGAGATGGATAAGCATTTGAGAGTCAGTGCTGACGCGCAGGAGCTTCCTTGTACTTGAACAGGTCCACTGCGAGCGAGAACCTCATGTGGTGATTATCAGACACTAGGCGACAAGTAATTACTGATGTACATCTGAGCAATAATAAATCGTTGTTTCAATCCATCTGGGTTGACCGAATCAAGGGTGGGGCTGTGACGTTACCATGGTAGAAACACGCTCTTGAGCCTCGTCAATGATAATTGAGGCAGGAGCGGAAATTGCGGGAGGGATTATCGGACCATTTGTTGGGCTGAAAATGACACCTTGTTACATGTTTGGACGCGTTTTACAAATAGTTCATGATTTTCGCAGAAGGAAGAGACTTGTTGGGCGCGAAATAAGCAAAACAAAAGTTGGACACTCAGGGGATTGAACCCTGGACCTTATACAGATCATGGCCGAAAGCAAGATGCAAAGCATACGCGCTACCACTGCGCTAAGCGCCCTTATTAATCACTATGACTGCGCAGTAAGTAATAAGCATCAACAAGAGTAGACCTCGCCCATTCCGAGGGCCCAGGTTGGACGGTCTCAATCCTCGCTGACTTCACTGAATAGTTGTATTTGTGACGCTCCAACCTGAAGAGTCAGCCCAGCTCAACCCCCACGATGGATAAGGTTCGAATATGAGAAATCGGGAATTGCGTGGGACGAACTTGTGCTCGCCGCATGTCGATAATTTGAGAAACACGAGGAAGACAGCGTCGCAAGGGTGGGCTATCAAAATTCGTCAATACAGTGTCATGGGAAATGCATCTGGTACACTTGCTCGGCGAAGGAAGTATTTATTGCTCAAACCCTCCTCCGGGAGGCACACGTCGTGGGCAGCTTCTTGTGCGCTTCCAAGATCTTCTTGTACCGCGCAGACAGTTGTTGTTAAGTTGGTGAAATGGTTGCTGTCTTGGTCCTGCGGGGGCAGCGAGACCGTTAGTTTGAAAATCGAAGATACATACCATTGCTTTGCGGACTTGCGTCCCTTCGACCTTTTGTGGTAGAAATTCAAGCCATAAAGAGGTTCTTTGGCAGCGGGACTTGAGAAATTAGAACGCACCCCTCACTGAGAGGGGCGAAAATAGGCTGTCTTGAGTAGTATCTGGCTCGATTTGTATTACATAATGAACTTGGGTGTGGCAACGTTGACAAACCGCAATTTCACCCAGACCTCACCGCTTGCCTAATGGCCCACGTCGCGATCCCTGTCGGTCTTACCACTAGTTTCATCGCACTAATCGAAAAGTCTCTCGAGGTACATCGTGCTATTTCAGCTGCAAAGAACTTCGGTTCAAGCGCCGCCCAGGCGGTCATGATGCTTCGCTTTGAGACTTACCGATATGTAATTTGGGTTCAAGAACACGACCCAATGCGTGCAATTTCAGATCACCCACCCGCGCCCATCCCATTCATGACGGAGGCTGTGCGCGCCTCTCCTGCTATCACCATTCGTACGGCATTGTACGATGCCGTCACGCAGATATTCGAGATCCTCCAGGAAGTGGACAAACTGCTATTTAAATACGACCGGGCGTTTGAGTCAAACGACAGAGATGAGGCCACTGTGTTCAACGGTCTTGCCATCTCGCTGGCCGGTGTCATGAGCAAGCCAAATGAAGCTGCACGAGCCGCGAGCGAGTTCCGGGACTTGAAGCATAGTCTTCAATCGGAAACTTCATTTCTACGCCGCGTCAAGTACGGAATTCGGACGTGGAACGATGCAGATAAAGATACATTGAAAGAATTGATCGCAAAGTTCAAGTACTGGAATGACGGGCTACACGAACTTATCCCTTTGCAGAGAAGGAATTTGCTACAAACAAGGCTCTCTTCAGAGGTGGTCGGCTCGGCTCAGTCGCCAGACTACCTGGAGAGAATTCAAGCTGCGGCTGACGCCAGCGTCTACCCTTCGCTGTCAAGAAGCGCCCGGCTAAAGAGACACAACCTCGAAGCCCGCACCGTGGGTTCCAGGCTGAAGAAGCTGTACAGTGATGTGGAGATTAGTGACAAACTTGCGCAGAGTCGTAGATTCATCACCTGGTACACCAGTTCAGGTCCGTGTCCGCCTCTCTGTCTCATCCCATCTCGATGACCTAACCCAGGCCCCTGCAGAACGAGAATCCGTCGCCGATTACATTCCTCCCCAGAGAGTAATTGCAGAATGGTACTACTACGATGAGAAATGGACACCAGCTCAGATCGCCCTTGCAGATGAACGAGTGGAACAATTGGCCCACGATTTTTCTATGAAAGACAAGCCGCAATCCCTATGTGTCTTTGACTGTATTGGTTACATATGCCATCCTAAGAAAGCAGATCGCGCTCTGCTATATGCTGTTCCCTCTTCCCTCCCTTCGACAATATCATTGAATCAACCAGTGTCACTTCTCCAGCTCCTTTCCCCTAATTCAAGCTCGGGAGAACACAGGCAACGACCTTCTCTATCCGACCGTTTCCGTCTTGCCCTGCTTCTGGTAACCTCGTTCCTGGAGCTTCACAATGTCGCCTGGCTTCACAAATACTTCAACAGCCACAATGTCCTATTTTTCACCAATGCTGAACACAAAATCTCGTATGCGGAACCGTACATCACTGGATTTGATTTTTCACGCCAAGATAAGGCTGGCCAAATTTCCCTCCCAATGCGAAAGTCACCGCTCGATCTATATCGCCATCCCGAGCTTCGCCGACCCGCCTCGGACCCCCGAGCAATATCAATGTTTACGAGAAAGCATGACATATATAGCCTTGGTCTTGTATTGTTTGAGATTGGGATGTGGCGTCGACTAGAAGACTTCAGCAAGCAAAATATGGGGGTGGATGACTTCCGCAGACGAATTTTGGAGCACTTACAGGGAGACATGGCACTTCGAATGGGAGATATATATCAACGCGTCATCATGAAATGCATCTCTGGAGAATGTTTGGAGGGTAGTTTACCGAGTGCCATCTCTCTTGATCTGGGGGCAGATGATGATGAAACAGAGGAGAATGGTGGTGAGAGACGCACAGACTGTGAAGTGGCTGTGAAGGAAAGCGCTTCACAACTGAAAAGCTTTTATGAGAATGTAGTTTCTGAGTTGCGACATTGTCAGTGTGGTGCATCATAGATTGTTTATTCTTCTACCAGTTTACATGAACTAGCTAGCATACATGGTTCAAATGAAGTGACTGACAGGGTACAGTACTTATACAAGATTCCCCGAGCTCCTAGTGATGTTTTCAAGTAGCCTGACTGTTTGATTTGTTCGGATATTATATTCTTTTTTTGCCAGTCTTCCCAGATCTTGAATATCATGGAATAGTCTCCTCTTGGCCTCCTCCAATGCAGTTAGACCATCTGCATTGACTGCTTGAAGATCCAATTCTTCTCCAAATGTCTCATAGAGCTTCTCCACTGCAATGACATTTCCAAACCTTCCAGCAAAATGCAGAGGAGTCATGCCATGTGCATCACGACAGTTCACAAGCTCTGGACTTGAGAACTGTTGTAGAACCATCTCCAGCAGTTCCTGAGCCTCCACCTCAGTTGTTCTATCTGTAATAATATTTGTTAGCAATGGAAGAGAAGTAATGGTAGAAATTGGGAAACTCAACCAATGGGAACACCAGCCACACAATGTAGGATTGTGGTACCTTGATTGTCAATAATAAATCCTGCAGATTTGTTGTCCATTTTGCTCAAGAGATACTTGACTTGGGGTGCCATATAACATGACCATCCCAAGATATTCATGAGACACAAGTTCCCATCAGAGTAAGGAATAGTGAAGGCCAGATAGTCTGTCCCATAGCTGGCAAGGATATCAGCAGACTCAAAGTATTGTCCAGCAACTGCAATTGAGAATGCAGTTGCACCAGCTGAGTCCTGTTTGTCCAAAAATTCAAATACTTTCTCTCTTGGCCTGGTGTCAAACACATGCTGCAGCAGAACTGAAACTAGTTCTGGTGACCGTATGGCAGCATAAAACAGTGGTGTCCATTCCACAGAGTTGGGAGTGGTTGGGTCTGCACCTGAATTAAGGAGCAACTGAACAACATCCAAGCAATTCTGAACAACTGCTGCATGCAAAGGAGAATCCCAGCTCTTTAATGATCTACTGCCAGTGCAGTATAAATTGATCTCAGTCTTTGGCCGGAGATCCAGCAAGACACGGATCATTTCAATTGGGGCAGAGGCACAAGCAAAGGTCAGTAGTGGATGGCAGGTCATCACTTCAAGTTGTTGACAAACATTGTCATCCACTGCCAACACCTCCAGAATGTCTTTAAGCCTCTGGCAATAGCCTGTCCCACCACGAGCCAGGGATTCAAATGTACCCAATTCAAACAGTGCCCATAATGCATCAGCCTGTGCCTCAAGTTGCCTCTCAGGAGGCACAAAACTGAGCACATCCATAAATTGGCTTTTTGAAAGGTTGATGGCAGCTTGTGAAAGAGCATGTATTCTTGTTTCATCCTTTACTAGAGGGTCTGCACCCTTTTGAAGGAGGACTTGAACAGAATTCATACAGTTTACTCCATTTCGGTCCAGAATAGCATTCAATGGTGTCTGCCCAATGTTGTTTTGAAAATCAATGTCAACTCCACTTTCCAAGAGTTTTGAAGCCATATCCTCTACTACAGCTTTATCAAACCTGTCCAGGAAATGGAGTTCTGTAGTGGGTCTGAGTTTGTCACCAGCAGTGACCTCTGTCACAGGAAAAAGGCAGCCAGCAACACCATAGTGCCCAGCCTGGCAGGCCATGAAGAATGCAGTTTCCTCATAGCCATTTAGGGTATTTGGGTCACTTCCATGCTGAAGGAGTAGTTGTACAACTTGTAGACTACCCATGCTGGCAGCATAATGAAGCCATGTCATGCTGCATGTCATTTCTGACCCATTATGAACACTGTTAATGTCAAGGCCAGAATTGAGAATGATCTCCATGAATCTTTCTTGAGGTTCTAGGGGGTACTCCTCTCTCCACTGATCTCCAAAACAGTCCTGCCCATATCCACAATATACTGTTTGGAAGCCTTCCAGAGCTGCAGGGAATTTCTCAGGAAAAAGTTCCCTCAGTGAATGGCAACCAGCAGGATGTTCATCTCGTAGAACTGCCTCAACCAGCCATTGCTCAAGCTCTCCTCTCCAATGGTATGGAAATGGTATGCCTAAGGCAGCATAAGCATTCCAGATACGGGCTCTGGCTTTGGTTGACCCATTTTCAGCTGCATTCATGAGCCATTTCAGACTATTTTCATATGAAACTGGCCCTAGATCCCCAGAAATGGACCACAAACTAAGCCAGTATAAAGCATCAGCAGCCTCCTCAGGCTGGTTATCAACCATATCTGGATGTGATTTGGCAATCAGTTCATTAATAATATCATCTTTGACAGCCAACATCAGGTCCTGGCTCCAGTCATGGATTTCCTTGATTTAGTGTTCAGCTGGAGTTCCATGGCAAGATAAAGATTTTGAGAGTCACCTTTGGTATGCCCTGAGAAAAATGATCAACTCCTTCAAAAAGCTGTGGTACCAGGCTCCTAGTGAAGGAAAAGTCAGGCTCTTTGCTATATAATTTATTCAAGAATGGCACCCGCAGAAAATGGACATGTTCAGAACCATGGTATGATACTTACATGGTGCTTTCCACTGCCTTGACTTGCCTTCCTGGAAGCAGGTTCCTGATATCATCCACATAATGACAGCAGTCAGGATCAAGGTGCAAGGAGCATTCAACCACCTGAAACAACTTCTCAAGCTCTGCTGATGATACCTTTGATTTGGATTTCAAGTACGTTTTGGCATAATCGATCATGCCACCCTCTTCATTTTTGAGCCTCCAAATTGCATTGAAGTTATACTCCTCTTTGTCGAGCATGGCCTCGTCAACCAGTACCTTTCTGTCCTCATCCATATTTGCATCATCATAACTGCCCGCAGGTTCCAGCAAAGCCGTGTCGTGCTTGCGATACTGCTGAAAAATGTCTGATCCACTCGTCATCAATCGGCAGAGGAGAAGGCCAAATTCATAAACATCGATCATAGGGAGGTTCTCAACCAGGACGTCATTGTACACCTCTGGTGGCTCCCATGGCCGACTGAAGGCGGGAAGGCGAACGGTTGTAATCCCTGCGTCGGACAAATCAGTCACAACAGAACAGAGTCCGAAATCAGAAATCTTGGCGCAAAATGATCCATCAGGCTGTTCAAATATCAAGATGTTTTCGAATTTCAAGTCGCCGTGAACAACGCCGCAGGCATGAAGAGATTCCAGGCCAGAAGCAATATCGTTTGCAATGGACAGTGCTATCGGCAAGGAATCAAGAGGTGCATTGTCGAGTTGAGAAAAATCAGATAAGGTGCCGCAATCGGCATCCTGCAGGACAAGAATGGGCCACCGGTGACCGAGTTCATCAGGATGCTTTTCCCACATGAAGCAGACCAGATCAATGATGTTAGGGTGGGCTTGGAGGGGTTTATGGGCTAGAACCCTCATTTCAAGCGAGATGGCTTCCAGTTTATATGCGCCTACGCCCTGTTCATCCAACTCGTATATCTCTCTTTCTTCTTGTGATACGGGAGCAATGTGTTTGGATACGAGCCATTGTCCTTTGGGGTATGTTGGCGATGAGAGCAGGGAAATCGCTTGGAGTCCCTTGGGCTGGCCTGGAGCAGTAATTTCATCGTGATAATAAAGGTCATAGTCGACATCAAAGTGCCGAACATGAAAAGGAGCACCTTGGCCGGCTTCGATCGACATGGACCGCCGGGAATAGAGAAAGGGAACATTGAGATCTTCCAAAGCCAGCTTCAGAAACGATAAAGGACCTGTAACCCGGGCGGCACGGTTCGTCAAACTCCGCCTTGAAGTGTATTGATAACGAGGAGTGATTTTCATGACTTCTGTTTTCGATAGATGCAGGCTGAGGTAGTCCAACTTCGAAGGCGTCACTGTGGAAACTTAAAGGTGTACAGCAGTCGAAATGCTGACAAATCTGGTTAATCCAACCGTAACTTTGTCCATGTCCATTTGTCCAGCGTCCATCCAAGCGTCCATCTGTTTCAAACCAGATCTTACAGCAGAGAAAGGGAGTTAAATATCCAAGTGGCGGTATATCTTTTCGTGATATTATCCTACGGTGGTATAATTCGCCTGCAGCCTGACGAACTCGTCCGGCAGGTTGGGGGGATTCTCGACGTAAGCCGTTGTTCAGCGTTGTTCGGGATTCGGTTCGTTATGGTGGTATATCACTTTGTTTTTCTTCTAGTGTCTCTCCTACTGTTGACATCGAAGACCACTGCGTGTCAGTATGCAAACTCATCGCCCTCAACGAGCAACCCACAGACAAGCAGCACAGATCAATCGAGAGAGAAGTGCGGATCCATTCGGCATTGAAGCACAAAAACGTTCTTGGGTTTCTTAGTGCCATTGTGGTCGACATAAAACATAAACACGTCTATTTGCCTGAAATCTACATGTCAGAATTCGCTGCTGGCGGAGACTTGTTCGATAAGATAGGTATGTATTTAAATAAATCCATGCATGTGATCGTTCTAAAACCAAAGTTTGTATCAAGCCCCCGATGTTGGTGTGGGAGCCCATTACTATTTCAACCAACTCATCGCTGGCATAGTATGAAGCTCGTACCCCAATCCCTTCAATTATTTATGGGATGATAGGACCAAGAAGGTGTGTGGCATTGGAAGATCAATTTGAAGCCAGAAAATCTTCTCAATGTAGCTGGAACGCTCAAAATATCTGACTTTGGACTATCCGCCGTTTTTAAACTGAAAGAATCAGGTAAGACTCATCCTCTGGCTGGACGGTGTTGGCCTGCTGTGTGTGGCATCCGAGGTGGGCCGACCTCGAAGTCCTGCGACATTGCTTCTAATTTTTCGTCTCCACAACTCGACGGCGAAGCGCCATATCAAGCTGAACCCGCTGATGTGTAGGGAATCGTTTTTACATTGTTAGCAGGAAGTATGCTTCATAACATCGTATATCTGTCTCAATCCCTGTCTTCATACTAAATACATTGCATACAAATATGCCATGGAGCAAGCCCACGCATCATAGCCCCGAGTTCAGCCGCTACATATCCGGCGCAATCTTCCAAAGCCCCGTGGAATCGCATAGGCCGCAACGCACTATGTACGTCTATATCTTTCCCCGCTCTTGATCATATAAGAACTATAACTCCGTATCATTTCCTTCTCCAGCCCTCATCTGGATTTGTTCTTTTTCTATGACGTCAGTTGATGTGATGGACCTTCAGAAATGCCTCAGGTTTCATCGATTCATCAGCAGGCCGGACCGGCATCGCGGCTTCACTCGAGAGTGTTCTAGTTCATTCGTCCAAAGGACCATCTCACGGCCAATGAGGAACTCAGAGGATATGCGTCCTCATACCATGATTCTCCGTTCTTCGCTTGTGATACTACTGTTTTCTCCAGAAATGACCGCGACGTCGTCATCAAAGTGATTTCTAAGGGAAAAGAAGGAGAGTCAGAGTCGAGGATATTGAGGTACCTCAACTCAGAACCTCTTCGTTTGGATCCTGCAAATCCAAGTCCTCCAGTCATCGAATTCCTTGAATTCCAAGACTGGTCCTTGGCAGTCATGCCCCTCCGTTATCGGTGCAGTCAAAGGCCGTTTCGTGACGCCTCTGAATGTCTTGACTTCGCTAAACAAGTGCTCATGGTGAGTGAACTGCATGCCACTCGTCCATTCTTGGTCAAGGTTCTGGATCGTTCATGCATTTTTTCATGATTATCGCGTTGCCCAATTAGTAAGTTCCTTCAAAATGTCATGGAGTGAACTGATTCTCCCAGTAGGGTATTGCATACGAGAATATCTTGGTCGACTTTCATGGAAAACTCGAAGAAAATATTATTCTCAAGGACCACACGAAATTGTGAAAATCGATCCCCCCTGGAGTGGCGATCAATTTTTCCCGTTCGATATCTGTTTATAGACTTTGGAGTCTCTGTGCACTTCCCACAAGCTATCTATGCCCAAGTGCTCTGTGCGGCCGTTTCTAAACACACGAGAGCAGTGAGCCCCGGAAATCACGGGAGAAAGAGCGTTCAATCCATTCGCAGCTGATATCTATACAACTAGTCGTATTTTATATGGTCTATTCCCGGTGACACTGCTATATTTGCATTCTGGATAGGAATAGTACTGATGTCGTTCTCATCGGACATTGCACATGGAATGCCCAGTCTCCTTGGATTGCTGCAAGACCTATCATCCTACAACCCATCCCGCCGAATCACGGCATCGGTAGCATTAATGCGACTGCGAGTTTTGCGTCCCCTCATCTCCAGCGATATACTACTATGAACGAGAGTTCATGAGAGCCCCTGAAGTCCCGAGAAGTAGCTGGATAATGTTTAGGGACATCGTTGAGACTGGCCGCTGGGCTGTGGTATATTGGTTTAGGTGGGGAATTCTTACGACGTGGTTTGTCCTCCATATCTGAATGCCCTGGTCACTGATAATATTCCTGCCAGGTTGTCCCGCAGGTTTTCTCTGTTTCGACCTCGTTCACCTCGGATCTGATATCGGGCTTTCTGCCGAATGTATGTTCATTTCAGCTATTTCGTACACTTTCCTTCACCGCTGCGTCGAATCTCTTCGTAGAGATTATTATTTGGGTGTGATAACACTGCAAATCAGAATGCTAGTAGAGATCGGCAGTAATTGCGTTTGAACGCCTGCCAGAAATGAGTCAGTTTGGACAATGCATTCGCTTAAAGTATTGATGAACCAACCGAACGAGGACAGGGCCTCTACGACTTGCGTCGGTAATTAGACTAAGAGTTAAAGTTACACATATGCTATTACTCGAAGTCGAACCAAAATCGAACTCCGGAATTCCGGCTATCAGTATACTCAAAAGAGCAGGATTAACGTCTACAGTGGCTAAATCTATAGTAGAGTCCTTCAAAGTTCCTTTTGTATCGTAGGTCACGAAGTAAATGTGTGCTCAAGCGACAGGTAAAATTGGTGGCCTTCTCTACGCAAAGTATCAATAATTAGAGAGTCGCGCGCGCAACAGAGCTTCGAGGATAGTTGGCCTCCTTGAAAAGCATTCTCGATCTGGAAAGCTTCAAGCCGTGGCAAGCGTGAAACAACCATATCTGACACAACCCCATCAGTCGTGCGGCTCTCCCCAATGGTGATTGCCTTCAGGTGCGGTAAAAGATACTCTGTGGCACCACCCTGAGGACTAGTGAGGGATAGAGCTGTTCTATCCGTGGTGCACGCCATGAGCTCCAGTTCTGAGAGTGTGTGCAAGACTGGTAGGGCAAGGATACTAAGAAGTTCTTCCTCATCCATCCCCCAATCGCATAAGGTGAACTTTTGAAGTCGACATGAAGATCGTTCCATTAGTCCGTTAATGAAGGGAAGAGTCCCAGATATGGTGTAGCCGTATGAGTGCTTGATGTCCAAACACTCGAGAGCTGGAAGGGCGAGATTATCGAACATGGCATCATAATCAGACGTGGATGTCCCAAATTTCAAAGTGTGAAGGTTGGGAAGCATGACGCAAGCGGATTCCGCGGGCGTAGGTGATCGATCTAAGAAGGGTATATCAAGGACAGTGACAGCAGGGCATGTCTTGAGCAGCTCCATGACCTCCCCATCGGTCATGATGCGTGAGATCATGATGTGCGTCAATTGTGACCAAGGAGCATGTGAAGGAAGCTCGAGTTCATCAAACCCAAACCAGTCCGCTTGACGAAGAGTTGGTGAGGCATGAAGGACACGCCATAGCTGATCGGCGCTTGCGTTATCCCAATCCCTCAAATCGACCAGGGCTGATTCCAACACCTTGATTGCACCTTCGGAAAGATCGAGTAAGGAATGGTAAGGACCAGTGGAAAATTGAAAGTCAATCGACTTCCAAAGATGCACGCGTTCAATCAATAGCGAAAGAACCTCCTTCGTCGCGGAATGCTCCATATGGCCTACATCATCGCTCTGCAAAATGCGTATAGACAGGGGGCAGTCACCCGCCCGTTGCAACCACGATCGGATAATCGGAATCATGTACACGCCTGGACGTCGAACTTGGATTGACGACCAAAGGGTAGCCATGGAGAGCGAAACGCATCGCCAGCGCATGCAAACATGGCTTAGGGTGATAGGACTACCGACCGACGATCTGGATGTAAGCCGCGGGTAGCGACAAGGGAGACATAGGCTCTCAGCTCGAAGGTATTGCGTGAAGATCTCACACAAGAGCTCAGTGGGTAATTGATTTATAAGGGGACAGGAACTAGGATTGCCATGTCGCTCTGCTGACCCGCAGTGTTCGTCGAAGGGAATAGCCTCGTCGTTAGGGTGTTGATGAATCTGTCCCATAATCGCCGAAGGACGAGAGGTATCGTCTGCATCAGACGCTTCGTGTATCAACGGAACGGTTTCACTGAATGTCTGCGAAGACGTGTGACACAATGACTTGGTAGACACCCCTGCAGTACCTAGTAGAGCACGATATGATGTAAGCCAGCGGTGACCATAATGAAATGTACTCACAATCAGTTTCAACGAGCACGCAGGACAACTGTTCAGTGGAGGTTAACATGACTCGGGCTCGGATGAAGGAGGATGCCATCCTAGCGTCGCACCTACTTAAGCACCTAGACTACAAGGTTGTGAGGTAGTTGTCAAGGACTCGAGTTCGTTGTTCAGGTCGATATCCCGGCCTCAGAACGGAGGGCTAGTTTCCGCAAGCTTCTTGTTCTGTTTCCAGCACAAGGACATGACATTGGAAAAGTTGATTAAACACAGGCCAGTTGGGCGCCTGTGAAATTTTAGGTGGCTGTGCAACGCGAATGCACGCAAGAATCGAGAAGAATCGGCGGCGGCAACTTGTTGTGCGTTCTCTCAGCACAGGCCTGGGTTATAATGTGAATCCAGGTATGGTAACAAAGCAGAAGGTACACGTACGTGGGACCGCTTGTAATCATCCGAAACTTGTTGATGCCTGTAACACCCCGAGTCAGCTCAAGTTCTGTACTTCCTTCTGCACCTAATCGCATGGCAAATAATACAAGATGAAGATATCGGTCTAAAATGTGTCGAGTCGATGTGCGGAAAGCTTTCGGGCCAAACTTCTCGACAAGATACCAATCCATTCATGCAGTGCAAGAGGTAATCCGCAAATCGACTCAAACGATGGGTGATGTGGGTTGAGCCAAACCATGAGCATAGAGTGTGTGATGACCTCAGTAGAGCTGAGGGGAATGAGCAGATGTGCTGACTAGGAACATTCGACTAGGAGTGGTTTGGAACAGTATTGATATTCCCCAAGAATCCAGCAGCTGCAAAGCAGGATATCCACTGGCAGAGGGCAAGAACACGTCGTATTTAGGTCTGTTCAGGTGGGCCGTGATTAATTGATTCGTGAGGTGTCCGAACACACAATTTTTTTCACTGGTTATGTTGACTCGCACATTGACCGCATTGATGTTTGATAGACCCGATGCTTGTGAAACAACATAAAAGTTACAATGGCAGCTGTGCCATTGCGTCCTCGGTCAGTGAATCTATCAATGAGTTCTTGAGGTACTGATAGCGTCCGAATTCTTATAATCTTATTCGAGGAGACTCGGACTTGTAACAAAGGACCGCAATATCACAGGCTTCAACCAGTACGGCCAGAAGGAAAGTCTCAGTATATGGTATAGTATTGAAATTAGCTTGTAAGGAAGACGAGAGAACTCAGAAAAGGGGTAGCGGACCGAACTTGTCATAATCTGCGAAGATTAGATTAGATAATGCAATCTGAACTGTATTGTATTTATGAAAATTGCAACCAACTAATATCTGCACATGGTACCGTTGCCGACCACTATAAGGTCTGTTTTGATCTCGGGGTAGTCTGTATTTAGTAAATGATTGCCGTTTTCAGAGTTGCATTTGGGCCCCTTCGTGCATATTTTGCAGGCGTGACAATTTACAAATAAACCTTCGGAGCAGTGACACTGACAGGGCGGGATCGCTGATTAGGTAAACCTGTCTACTTATGCCCGATCCCCTACACCAATACTACATAGACAATAGATAAATGACATTCTATGGTGTTGGGTCAGGAGTTTTACTTGATGTATTTTGTGATTGACGAGATGACTTGGACCCCAAAGAAGCGAAAACAAAAACAAAACAGACCTGGTCCTTGTCGCTAAGGCCTTCCATTTCCAAGTCACTTGACTGTTACCATACCGTACCGGCCACCGTCACCTGGGAACTCATACCTGTGTATCATCTAGTAAGGTGATCGAATGTGAAATTGCATCATGATCCATGGAATAAAACGATCAGAGATCAGAGCAACACATGTTCCCATCAAGCTCCCCTCTGATCTGCTGCGATAAACATCAAAATGGGTATTTATGTGCACATGCCACATGACGAACTTCGAAGCACTTGAAGTAGTGTATCCGACGCTCGACTCGCTCGAGCCTTGGAGGTTACGCCCCACGACACGAAAACAGTCATTGTTTGGGGCTCTCGATTGGTTTTCAACCCAGCGCAAGGATGAAGTCTAACCCTGAGGATCCGGGACCGCACGATAAAACATTGGATCCGGGACAGGCACTATATTTACTATTAGGCACCACTCCCATCAGATCGGCACAGATCTCACATATCCGGCATCTTGAATTGATGAAAGACGAAAATAACTCGGGAGCAGTGTGGTGTGCCCTTGCTTGAGCATAGTACCCTAGGCAACAAAAGACAAGAATTGCAGAGAACAGGGACACAGATCTTTATCATAGGCGGCCGAGTTCCAAATAATACGAGAGTAAGGCTGCTGAGCATGTAATATTGCTTTCACGGTCCGGGTGAACTGAAGCCTGAGAGGATCCGGAAACACTGGAGGATTTGTTTCAAGAAACTAAAATCCACCCCATTCATAAACATCAATTCATTGGGCACTAGTACTAGCGTAGGTCCTTAGCATTACGAAGCATCAGCAGCCATAATCCAGTGAGGACTACCAGTAGCGTACTATGGTATATATCAATGGCCATCATATATCTATAGAAGAACTCTCCCCAACGATATGAAAGAGGAAGAGAGGCAGGGAGTTCCAAGACAATGTCTAGTAAAAATCTCCCCCAAACAATCCCAGCAGAAGAAGCATAAGTACATGAAAAAAAGAGTTCGAATTAAGTCCAGAGACGTAATAAGAAAACTAAATCAAGTCTGTGCGCGTGCGTGCTACGTATACGATTGAGAATTGTGATGTATTGTAACGGACGAGGGCCGTGGATGTGGTCAACTAAGGATGAGAGCGCCCCAAGGCGAAGAGAGAATGGTTCAGGACCAAGCAAGATGAACGGCGTGCAAGTAACGAGAGTAAACGATGTGACCAGGCAGTGTCGCTTGGGTCGGAGATGTATACAGAGAGAAGTGGATGGAGGGTATATCAAGACATGCCAGTGAGATGCACGATGCGCGAATGAGAGGCAAACGATAAGAATGAAATATGACGGATGGACGGACGAGGAAGAAGAGAGGAAGCACACCAACCCACATAAGAATCCTTCATCCAATGTCATCTCGCGAAACCCACCTGCATCTCCACCTCTTCCTCATGATCTCCCCGCCGCCTCATACTGACACCCTGCCCAGGTCCTTGCCCCTGCCTCCCCGTATACGCCGGAGTATTTGGCGTAGGTGAATCCCTATCCTCAGGCTTGTCACTGTACGGCGAGACCGCCGGATCTGCAAACGGGGACAACCCCTCGGTGCTTGGCGTCCCACTCTTCGGCAAGCCTCGAGGCAGGTATGGTTGCTGGTATTGTTGAGCCTGCGGCATCTGGATTTCGGGTGGTCGGGATTGGCGCTGCCGGTATGGATTGTTGGGGTTGTTGGAGTGGAGAGTGTTTGCGCTGGTGCTTGCGGTTTTTTCGTTCTCCGCGTCGACGGCTGCTGTGGCTGCTGAGGCGTCACCGATACCGGCACGTGTACCCCAACCGGTCTTTGAAGGAATTACAGTTAGTAAGGCATGAATGAGAGGAGAGGGGAGACTTACTTCGTGTAATGTGAAAAGGGCATAAATTTTCATGATGGCGAAGTAGTACCCGAAGAGAATGAATGCAGGTACGTAGATGATGTCCTGCGGGCGGTTCCAGAGGTGTGGAAGGAGTTTTGCTGTCCGTGTTGCAGATAACCAGACAAGGTAGGACAAAAGGATGTTCCTAATACGAACAAGGTCGTTTCAGAGTCAAATTAGAGGATAATTAATGAGACGCACCACCAAGGCAGATGATAGCCGCCTTGATCGACGGGGATGGTGCTCTTGTACATCAGGTATGCCACCAAGCATGGCCCCACGAGCAACGTGAGGGGGTTGATCAGTTTGTCCACCTGCATGAAGAGTAAGAAACGCAGAAAAATAAATAAAAAGGAAAGAGTAAGCGGACCATGGTGTACGCCACATAAGGGTGACTTGTCCAGATATGTCTCTCCATGAACAAACTTCTCATGTCCGAACGCCACGTATTCCTCGTCCACCTCAGCACTTGCTTTAAGAACCGCCAATTAGGCTTCATCGTACTCAATAGCTCCGCCTCCTTACAGCACTGCACATACGTGCTCCACCCATGACTCACCATCCACCTCGTCAAAAACTTGTCATCCCCCGAGTTGAGCTGGTACTTGCCCAACCAGTAATCATGCGTGAACCCGTGCAGAAACTCCGGGTCCTTTAATATGACCGTACGATATGCAGCTGTACGGCCGGAGAGACATGGAATGCCACCGTCGATGTGTGTCGAAGCTGTGATCTCGATATTGCGGATTGAGAGGCGGAACGCGGCAAGCACCTCCCAGACAGTCATGCGCTCCCCCACCGGCTGCACGCGCTGGCTAGTCCCGACGCCACCGACCTTCTGGTCCTCGAAGCAGGCGAGCATGTAGGGCAACATGGTCGGTGGCCAAATGGCATCGTCATCTGCGAACACAATGATGTCAGTGGTGGTGTTCTTGATGCCGTGGCTCATCTGGAGACGCTTGTTCGCGAAGGGCACCGTGAGGACACGGATGCGGTCGGGGTCAACGGCGTTCGCTAGCTCCTGGAGAGGGCCTAGCATTTTTTCCTCCGTGATGATGAGAATCTCCTTTGGCTTCCCGACGAGCCAGCTGTGGGCAGCCTCCTTGAATTCCTCGCCAGCATCAATTGTAGGGACAATAATGGTGACGTCCTCCGATGCGATATATGTCGGATTTTCCGGTATGGGTACAGGGCGGTAGGTGGAGGAGGCCGCGAGGCGAATTAAGTACCATAAGTAACGGTAAAAGCTGGATTCAGAGTTTACTACGCTTCCTGTGACTCATTCTGGAGATGGAAACGCACCCAATTACACCAAATGGTACGACTAGAACAGCAGGTGATTTAGGCGGTTATTTCAAAAGATAGTAAAGGCTTACAGATCGGAAAATCATCAGACGTCAAGTAAAGCATCCGGAATGAGTATATGTAGTAGAGTAAGGAGTGAATAAGACGCCGAAGACGTGTTGAAGATGTAGGTTGCTGTGTGTAGCAGACCGGGGAAGATCTGCTACGGTCGCGAAACAAGGAAAGGGAGGATGGAGGATGACAAAAAAAGCACAACCTGATGGCCAGTACCAGCCTAGAACGTCGGAGTTCCAATCCATGTCTCGTTCCATTCGACAGCATTGCACATTGCAGTTCCATTCACAATTCTCGGCGACTACATACCATCAACTTTTCTAATTTCACCCTGGTGTGCCTACGTGTCAAGGGCCCAAGCTGATTGCCGTACGGCACCAACCTCGGACTTCCAACAGGCTTGACGGCAGGTGAGAGCAGACCGACACTCGCCATAGTTTGCCCAAATGGATCAGGTTGAAATACCACGATCCTGAATTGCAATTGGTCGTGCCTGTTTCTCGGTCCCAATCAGAATTGGAAATTCCCCACAACAGACAATGGCAACCACATGTGCTGCAGCTCCGACAGCCGGTCGTTTATTGCTGCTGATTGCTGCCCACAGTCAGTGAATAATGAAGCCCTCTTTGGTCACACTCGGCCAGGGGTGGCATATCGTATAGAATCAATGTCATGACGTAATCTCTGGAAAATCCTATGACGGACTCGGAACCAATAAAGCTATCGCCAATTGGCTGACCCTTTTGATCATTAACGGGTCGGATTTTGTCAAACTAAAAAGCGTCGGTAAATACGTTTTCACATGTACAATCTGGCTGATAGATATATCTAAGTAGACCATGGGCATTACGATGGTCCTGATATTGTACAACCGAGTACGAAGGCCAGGTTCCGTCGCCGCGCTGGGGGAGTGTATACCACATTGGGCCGCATAATCACGTTCAACACATAATCAATACCCGCGAGCGAGGTGCCTACTCTTTTCTCGAATCGACGGCCTGGGTGTCCCGCTATGGACCCTACTACGTCACTCGCAATATGGTATCTACCCGGTGCTCGGATTCTGGATAGATATCCAATGCGGGCGCAGCATTATAGACTGACGTATGACATGTGTATATGCTAATGTGACCTTTCTTATTCAAAACGTAGATTATGGTAACATTAATACTCCACGAGGCTAGTCCCAGGTGCGGATGATTCAGTTCCTTCCTATACAGCTCTGTCGATAGACACCCATCAACTCAATTTCCCGCATGATTTCAGTTTTGGTTACTGTCAATCAAAAAACCGTCCTTCAAACCGTTGGCCGGGAACAGCCAGACCCACTGGAGGACAAGTCCAATTATCAGTAGTGTCGTCAATGGGAACAAGGATGCCAACAAGATGTCGTCAATTCGAGTTTGGCAAACCGGAGAATAAAGAAACGGATAATTTCGAAAATCGTATCGCCATCATTATAACGGTCATATATGTATAGCTTGAGCCTGAACATAGCGTGAACACCGTATCCACAAGCCTACAGCGATTTCGTCTTCTTCTAGGTCGTCTAGTTGCTCTAATGGTTCCGATATCGTAGCTGCTGCGCATAACGTAGACTCGGAGCACTCTCGGAGCATCTAGAATCAATTGTTACCGCGCAAAATCCAGGATGACAGAGGTTACTACCATCACCGATCGCCAATGTAATTTTGCTGGTATTCCGGCATGTTCATTTCTAAAATGAGGCGAGTTGATATGTACACAGTAGTAAGTATAGAACTTCTAAGTTTGCAATAAACAGACCCCGTTGGTTGTTACGGGAACTGCTGCGGAGAATCGAGTATCGTGATTTGTGCGCTGTTTGCGCGTGAAGTGTTAGCAAGCACGGGAGACTGGAGTTCTTCTATCAGTTTTTATAGACCGGCCTACAGAGTGGATGGTGATCAATAAGACGGGAGACATTGAAAATTGAACCATGTGCTAGTAAAAAATTGTTGGGATGACGACGAGGTAACGTGGAGGTTGTGGATCTAGAAATTGCCGCACTACAACGGGCAGGAAGAGACGTGAATTTGGGGATGAAACTTGGTCAACGCAATTGATTGTCACGGTGAGACAAAGTTGGGCACGGAACAGCTTTGTCACGAAGGATAAGAGCGGCGCCCTGGTTTCTGGAGCTGCCGGGTAGCAAGGCATGGTGGGTACATCATGATACTAACAAAGTCGTTATGGGTCGTCAAACACGGTCAGCTTTAGGTCTGATAGCACTTTGGCACGATTTAAGCACCGTTTTAACACCCTGTCCAGAGTTAGAGTCATCTATTACCACGAGATTTTGAACTAGGGAATGGCCTACTTACATTGAGTGTAGGAAGCGGCATACTTCAGGCCATGCCAGTGACTCGTGAGATTCCCTTCAAAATAATCCCATGTTTATTCAAGTTGGGCTCGACTAGATGTCGGAGCCACAAGGCCACCGAGATCGAGTTGAATTTTCTGGGGGGAAAAATACCTGTGGTCGGCTCTCCCGTAGCCAGTTCGTGCCCGGGAAGTGGGGATAACAACTCGGAGTCCTCTGGCATGCCAGTGGAATATATGTTAACGTGATCACATGATGCTTGATGCATGCCATGTGACTAGACTAGTGCCACTGAGCGGGTAATAACAAACGCGTTGCATCGTCCATTCTTCTGCGACGATCAAGGACACTATTACCATTACAATGGTTAGTTCCCATTCAGGCACTGCAGCGCGACAGACATCGCTGCCAGAGGACCAACTTGCGCAACTGAACGATGCGATGAATACATTGGCCAAGAAGATGCAGTGGTCTGACGTCTTGGAAAACGACGAAGACGTACCTTTTATCTTATCCCCTGCCCTGGCTCGTGCTAGCACTGCATTGCAGTCATCGAACCTAAAAGATCGCATTATTGCACCCAAATCCGTCCCGAATACTGCAACCCTAGAAGAGTTGAGTAGCGAGCAGAAGGCAGAGTGGGGGATTCTGCTAATGCGAGCGCTGAAATCTGGGGATTGGAAAGAATTGATTGCCCATCGTATGTCCCGTTTCCTCTTGCTATTATTTCTCAACGAAAAACCTCACCTCATATTCCATTCAGCGATCTTACAGGTGCATTCGTCATTGCCAGCTCCCTCTTCTCGTCACCAAAGATCATTGAATACCGAGGTTTATCGTGAGTGATCGCTAACCTGTTGCCCGCGATCCTTCCTGATTTATAAACACGCAGAGCAAGGTGATTCCATTGTGTGTAGTCGTTTGATATCCTTCTCAATTGCATCAGCTGTCTCGGTGGCTTGGAACGGAGAATATCGTGAGCGATATCATGAACTTTTGCTGGACAACATCAACCATTTGAAGCGTGAAAAGCCGTATTCGAAATCGGTGACTATTATTCAGAGTTCGGGAACAGGAAAATCGCGGATGGTCCGCGAGCAATCAGACCTAGTCTTCACACTCCCGTTCAATCTGCGCCCCCACCATGAAAGCAGAGGTCAGTCTTTAACCTAATACATCGGTAGCGAGTTTTTATTACAAAGAAATTAGACATCGCGTATCCTCCTCCAGATACTGAGATAGGGAATTATTTTAATTCTCCGGTTTCCAACCTCCGCGAAGCCCAGACCCGCTGCTTACATCTTCTAGGGCATTTGTTTCGGACTGTTTCGGAGGAATTGGGTCGACTGTATTGCGTCAAACAACCCACATACGCAACGCTAGCCAAGAGCTGGCGTAAGCATATGGACGAAAGTCAGAACCGCACTAGAATATACAAAAATGCGGTGGATAGTTGTCGCGGCGAGGATCTGGTACGTCCCGCCACTTGTGACCTTAGTCCTATATTCGATTATCTCGCCAGAGGACATTGCAAGAGAAATATGCGCTTCCAGAAAAGAGCCTTGATCTCCCGTCGCTATACGCGGTGTCAGAAATGGCGAAGAATGAGCTTGAGCTTTTCTTAAACCGCCTTGATCAATGCTGCATCTCCATGGAAGGCATCCGGGACAACGATGTCAAATTAATGCTCTACTTCGATGAGGCTCATGTCCTTGCAGAGAATAAGGTTCCTAATGATCTTGATGGGAAGGACCTATACGATGTCCTGTGCTCATGTTTCAACTTATTCCCAACCTCACCCATATTTGTCATTTATCTTTCGACAAACTCCAATATTAGCCACCTGGGCCCATCGGGACCGTTAGCTAGATCGGCTCGAGCGCGCGACAATGCAGATGCGTTGCAGGCGCCCATCACTGAAATTCCCTTTGATTGTTCTTCTATCTTCCCAATCCACTCCCACAAACTCAAGCTGGAGGATGTCTGCAACGTGGAGTTCATGGCTCAGTTCGGCCGACCAATGTAAATCTGCGCTCTATCTTGCAGAAATCTTTTTCATGTGGTTTGCATTGCAGGTTCTGGACACTTCTTGTCGGTGCTGGGAATCACAAGGACGAAATTCTCCAGACGATCATCGATTTGGCACGTGCCAAACTGATACGTCAGCACAATATTTCGGTA
>QFEU01003559.1:4497-28547 GCA_003316345.1 Tricholoma terreum
TCGAGGCATTTTCAACAGTCATGTTGAATTTCATAACGGACACTGGACTCCCACAGCCCAAGCAGAGGCTAAGGCCAGCCAGTCCCCACTACGCGTCAAAAGACATGCATATATTGACCTCGCCCCAAAGCGAGGAGGCGAGATGAGTCAGACGGCCACGAAAGAGCAACATAGAGTCGAGGGCATCGAGACTGAGCAGAGAACTGTGGGCCACCAGGCCCCACAGGAACCCATGAGTTTCGTCACTAGATGAGATAACAATGACAAAGCCGTCGTTCATTGCAAGCCACCGCAAAAACCCCCAGACATAGCATTGTCGATATCGACACTCAAAGAACTCACCGTGCATCATGATGGTGCATAGAGAAGGATCACAGATGGTAGAAATGGCACCAACAGCACTGTGGATGAGTACAGGCACCAAAATGTCGGATGTCTGGTTGCCTTGGCCTACTGGCGAGGCAGAAAGAAAGATAAGACGATCACGAATGATCGTCGAGACCAAGACCAGGCGAACGACATTTTACATTGTTCGGTGTTGTCAGAGGGTACAATGCCGAGAAACGCCCATCACGAAGATATACATGTTGGGTCAGCTAATGCCTCGACCCGGTGTCAAGGCAGAGGGGAGGGGAGTTCCACGGAAGAAACGAACGTCGTTGGACATTCATAGGTGAGCAGCAGAGTGCACTCAACGCATTGGCGTCGAGCTCGGATCCTCGAACACAGCCGAACCATGAAACATGTTGTTCTATGAATGAAAGCATCAGTAAACAATGAGCAACGCACACAGCATCACTTCCTGCAGTTCAACCGAGCTGCTTACCTCTTTCCCAACAACCTGCGCACTCAAAAGTGCGCAGCAATTCCTCCTATGGGCCCCAATTGGCCGTATCGCCGTCCCACGGACAATTCCACCCGGAATCGTGGCTTCATCGCCTTGTTGGCATCGAGGTAGCCCTGAGCAGCGATGAACGATGTTCTTAGATTAAACTCGTCAGTAATCGACGAGTGGCGGCCACTGCGCCACCCCCTGTAGTATCAATGAGGGACTCACCTCGTTCCCAACCACCTATGCGTTCAACCACGCATGTCGAACCCTCCTACGGGCCCCAACCAGCTGTAGCATACATCCATCTGTGATTCCGCAAGGAATCACATCGTAGTAGTCATCATCTTGGTGTCGGACTGGGCCAGATCAACGACATCCATTGTTCTGTGAAAGACAACATTAGTAAATGATGGACAGTGCCAAAGGCACCGTCCCCACATATACAGCTAACAGACTTACCTGTGTTTCCACCTTCTACGCACCCCAAAGTGCATAACGATGACTCGTATGGCCCACAAACGGCCGTATCCTCAAACCTCCCTTGTTTCCACCGACGAACGTGGTCGCGTGTGCTTGAGGTGTCGAGATGGCGCCCCAATGATGCCATAAGTGAGAGACGTTCAAGTGTGAACATTATCCCTAGAACAAAGCCAGAGACTTTGTTAGTACTATACCTGGACCAAGGTAAACGGCCGTACTCACCTTGTACGGTCACCACTGCTCCCAATGATTATGGGAGGCTGGAGCAAGTTCGCAAGAACGTTCGAACACAAAATGTTCGAAATGTTCAGTTGCGAAGTTCGAAACATTCAAAAGAGAACATTTGTAAAACAAGGAAACTGCTGATTCTATTTACAGAACCGCCAACTTCCCAGTTGGAAAGTCCAACGGAGGACACACATTGCCAGGATGCATGTCAAGCTAGTGTTCCACGCCACGGCTCTCGTACAAAGTCGAGAGTAAGAAGTCTGATGCAAGACAACACACTTGCATCAACATGACAAATGACGCGTGACAAACGTCACGTGCCTCGTTGCCACAATCAAATGTGTTCGCATGTTTGCCTCCAAACTCACTGGGTCCTGTCCACTTGCAGGGTCAAGTGATACATTCCCAACAAAGTTCCCCGAGTGCTACTTTTTTTTCTTCCTTCCTTTATTTCTTACTACTTGCAGGGTCAAGTGGTTTCTTCAACTGAGTTCCCAGAGTGTTACTCAGTCTTTTGCCTTGTACTCACAAGGTTTCTTTTCTCTTCTTTGGTTACCTTCACCCTTGGGTGAATCTACTGAGTTACCAGGGTGTGACTCAGTTATCTTGTTTATTTACCTTGTACTCACAAGGTTTCTTTTCTTTCTTCTTGTACCTTCACCCATGGGTGAAGCTAAAGGGGGAGAATGTAGTGATCCCCACCGACCCCGGGGGGATCCTGTTTGTATCTATTATATTTAGACAGAGCCGGTTCCTATACAACCAGCTCCTTCCTAATTTGGACAGTAGCCAAAACTTAGCCTAGACGCACACCACAGCAATTATACGTTATTCGTACTCGTTGCACAGTGTGATCCTCATACGCTCCATAGGCTCACCACAAAAACGTTCGGTTTAATTTCATTCCATCCTTTGTATGGCATTGACTTTGGTAAGTGTTTCGTAAAGGATCAATTTCAAAGATAAGCGGCATGCATAACTGCATACTCCCAAAGAAACTCAGGTAGGTCCTTGGCGGTTAGCATTGCGTGTGATAATTCGACCAGCATCCAATTCATTCTTTCTTGGTACCATTAGCCTTCTGGGTAATAACCAGGTTTATGCTTCCATTTGTACCATTAGCTTTCCTGTTATCAGATCTGTTGATCCTTATCTTGTATTCCTTGTGCAATAAGCCTATGAAGGCATCTGCAGACATCTCCCCCTTTGCGTCAGGGTCATTCGGGTTGTTCACATTTCCGTTGTAAGGTTCAACAAAGGTGAACCACGAACTAGGCAAAGATGCCGAAATAATGGACTTGAATCACATATCCGAAACATGGAAATCCTTGTTGGGGAATGTATTGTCGCGATAAGATTTCAAAGTGTTGAAATGTTTCAAAAGATCGTTTCCGTTGTGGGCTTTAGTCTCATATAACTGGTTTTGTACATAATTGATGGTCTGATGCGCCATGTTCTCATGGGTGACCAAAAGTGCCGAGTACATCACCTCTGCAGTATTCTTGGAGCCAACATGGTTCATCTGTGATTCAGTAATGTTATGGATAATGACCTGTTGAGCCCAAGAATCATTTTTATCCCAGTTACGTGCACTATCAGGGTCGGTAGTTTGATCTGGACGCATTATGGCTCCTATAATATAACCATTGATGTCGCAGTTTGTAAAGACCCTTTTCATACGCTCCTTCCACACATGCCAGTTCTCGTCCGTCAAGTGGTCGCGATCAGCAATTCTGCTTACGTTTGAATATTCCTTTGTCTGGATTAATGCAACGTATTCCAGCTTCTTCATCTTAGTACAAGAGGTATATACTTTCTTAGACCGATTAGGGGTTTGAATTTCTGAAAGTGTAGGGGATTCTTCCCATTCATTCTCTTCATCAAATAATTCATCCATCATAGATCCAGAAGATTTAATTTGTTAAGCTAGATTAGACTCAGGGCTCATAACCTATTGAGATCCGACTATTGAGAGTGATATCCAGGGAATAGATGAGAGTGTAAGACAAAGATGAACGTCTCTCATTCTCCTATTAATTTGTATCTAAGTACCATGTACTATAAATACATCAGGTTCTACAATTAGATACCGTTACATTGACTGGGCTTGGAATGCCAATCCCAACACCTACATAAAGAGAATCATACCGCTGCACTATCACTTGCCATATGGGTATCACTAGAAGTATCTATTTCCTCCGTGCTCTGCACAGTTGAGCATAACAACTCATGAACTTCTATTTCATTATCCAAATTCTGGATCCCTCCCTTCCAGAAGTAATCCAGGTCTGACGGAGCACTGGGGTCAGTGGGAAAAATGAAAAGTGATTTTAGTGGGATCTTCATGGTGGTGGATCGACAAGGGAGTGAAGGTCCTCGTAATGCAGACTGAACTGCCTGAAGTAGAAGTCTAATCAAGAGTCATGGTGGCGGAGGTTCCTCATTATCTAAATCACTGCTGACATCATCACCAGCATCCTTGATAAGCTGCTCAGCAAGTTGATCAAAATCAAGAATGTCTTCGACATCATCATCACTGCATTCGGCAACTGGGATGCCTTGTGCAGTGTCTCAATCTGTTGCAGGCATGCTGAAGTATCGAAGCTCTCATGGGTGAACGAGACCAGCTTCAATGTGTGACCTTTTGATATCCATACCAATGATCGTGGTTTTATGGACTTTATCCATGCTCAACTTACTCTGGGTAGCCGTTTGTACAAGTCCCATGTGACTAAATGCTCGCTCGCAACCTGCTGAATTAGTGATTATGCTGAGGATGTGTATAGCCAGTTTTACCAGGTGGTTGCGGCCCTCCGTTTCCTGGGTATCAATTCCCTCCCATACGTCAATGGGATTCACTTCATGGCCCTATTAGAACATGTCTGTTATGTCATTGCAAGACTGGCCTGTTGTTTTGCTGTCTCCTCCCATCCATCAAGTGACAAAAATGTGTTGCTGAATTCCTCGTGCCCATTGTAGTAATCCATGAATGCAGATTGGAAGTGGGAATTGACTTCACACTTGAAAACGCGAAGGTGAAGGCATTTGAGCATATTACATAACCCAATATGTGTGAGTGTTGCATGGGCTTTGATGTGGTGATAATGTGGAGGTATGTGAAGTCAAAGGCCACATATTCAGTAACATGCATTGAGGGTGCAAACTTGAAGGTTGGGACCAGCTGTCTGAATGCGATAAATGCCAAGGAACAGCTGAGTGCTCTATGGCAGTGGCTTCATCTTTAGCAGCTTGTGCACGAGCTCTGGTTGCTGGATCAACATAGATGCATTTGATTAGGTATAATACCATGTTTTGCTTTGGTTTCCCTGCCATTGGGACACAGTCAATCCGGGCTGCAAAGGCAAAATCTCAGCAGTCCAGAGAGTGCAAAAGGGTGTAGGCCATACCTTGTGCTTCTACTTCTTCAGGTGTTCGAGCTTGCCCCATTCCGGTAGTAGCAACACCAACAATGTCAGCCTCTCAAATCAAACCAGCTGCATGGGCGAGGCACTTGGTACACCAAGCATTTTTGTTCGAATTGTTGTTTTTGTATAGAGACCCATCCATGACCAAGTGCTCCCACAACCAGTGGCTCATTGATGTAGACAGAGGAAAAGGCAGGGAAAGACTCTGACATTGAGACTGCTCTATATGATGACCACAATAAGTACATGAGGTTGAGTCGCATTGCTGTCACATTGCAGATGTGTGGATGAGTAATATCAATCATATCTTATCAGTTCTTACAATTCCTCTGACTAGTCAGTAACCATCAGTCAGATTTGTGTGACTGACCTGACTTGACTCTCATGACCCGGGGTCAGGCTGACTTGTACAACACTGGATTGGATAGCCTTGTGGAGGCAATGCGGAGCACACGGGCAATTTTATCACCTGCCACCAAAAGATGCTGTGAAGGAAGCAAATGTGATCCTGTATATCCATTCACACACTGAAGTGAGGCAGTAGTTAGACAGGTTCTTGTCAGTCAAGCTTCACATAACCAATGAGGTGCTGATGACACTCACCATGTTAGATTGGAGCTTTGATGTCTTCTGGATGACATCAGAACTTGGAATTGGGGGAATGAGGAACACATGGCTTAGGTAGGATTGAGTAACTCCAAGAGTTGATATTTAGGGTATCATTGGTGGCATTCATATCTCCAGCGATATCCCACATCAGTCAGCAATGTTTGTGTAAATTGTGGCATCCTGTGCTGCTTGTCTATCGCCTCTGATGGACATCATAGTGGACTGGTGGGGTAAAACTATTCAGAAACCCCCCTTTCTAGTAGAAACCCCCCTTTCTGGTACAAGCTTATACAGAAACCCCCCTTTCCAGTAGAAACCCTGCCCCAAAAATTTGATGGTTCGCCGGCAAGATGTGATGTCATGCTTTGGCATGGTTTCTTTATTGGGCTACCACACAACAGATTCATTGTCCTCTCACACACCCACAGCTGCCACAATATCGGCGCCACCACCCTTGGTTGTGTTGTTTGTAAGTTTTCTCTATCTTTTTCATGTTTTATTAATCCTTGATTTCTTCACAGCAATGCTGTGACCATGCCAAGCTACATATGTTGGGATTACAAACAAGTACAGAATGGGAGCGGAACGACGGCTCTGACAGATGAGGGAAGATGTAGTGGGGTACCAGGTATGTAACCCTTCCCTGCCACGCTAACCTCAAACCCTGCCAAGCCAGGACTAATGACAACAACACCCAGAACTGGCAAGGGATGGCTAGCACCATGCTGGTGAGCCTCTGCTCATACTGGATACAGATGCCAGCAACATTGAGCAATGCCGACGCCACACAAGATGAGTGCCAGGGATTGCCACTGATCAGGTAAGCCAGATTCTCGGAGTCGTGATGTCATTTGATGCTGATGGTTTACTTGTAGCCGATACAGACCTTCGAACACCTGAAGTTTAAGGGGATGATTGATATTGCTGCGCGTACTGAGGGTTGGGATGATTTGCTTGTGGACTCAGAGGGTACCCCACACCTACGAGCACCTGCTTGTAGGGTGGATCAAGAGGAGTCCATGTAGCACTTTTGTAATGTGTCCCACATAATCTAGGCACCCGCATAATAATGTACCACTATGATTTTAAGCAACTTGTGATGCACCAATCGAGTTATAATTGCCCTCTCCACCAGATACATCCAATCCTTACAAGTTATAACTTGGTCCACCTTCCTTCCTTCCTCCCTCCCTTCAAGTTATAATTGTCTTTAGGTACCATCAGGGTTATAGCCCCCACCCCATGTGATGCATTATGATACCCTCACCCATTATAATGTACCACGTTATAATGTGGAAACATTGTTGATCCGAAACTCGTCCTGGTACCTCCCGTTGACATGGATCTATCCCCTGGCCACTCATCGCCTCCCTTCCGCATTATAATATCCCCTCCCATTATAACCTGGTTCCATGATACTATACTCACCTCCAGTTATAATGTGGTGCTATAACACTTGGTCCATACGAAATTTGCTCCCGTTATAGCTGTAATTGATCGATCTGAAACTCGTGCCCTGTTATAATGGCTTCCGTTCTTATTGCATTATAATGCCTGTTTTCGTGGTCCCCTTTCCGATCCATTATAATCCCGTTCTAACATGGTTCCCTGATACTAGACCTAAATTCACCCCCGTTATAATGTGCTTCCAGTCTTGCAGCTGCCCTGCATTATAATGTGGCTGTTATTGGAGTCCCATTTCCGATCCATTATAACCCCCACCAAGTTGTGAAGTCCTTGAGTTGTCCCCGTCCGCCTTCTTCCATACCCTGTCACTCGGGTTGAAACGTAGTATGTTATAACATCATCTTCCCAGCTCGTTGATGACATCTCACTTCATTTATAACGTCCTCGCCTACTTACCTCAGAGTTTGGGTTATAACATCACTGTTACCATGGACTCCTTGGTGCCTCCACGATGACATTTTCGATATACCATCCACCCGAAACTCACTCCCACACCCCAAGTTATAACCTCCTGCAATTGGTCATGCTCTATAGGGTTTCGTTTCACCCACAGCATCACAAATTATAACTCACCGCTTTTCCTGGACCACCCCTTGATTTTACGGCCCAGGCTTATCCCATCCCCCATGTCCACCCCTCAGACTCAAAAATATTTACCAACGGTAATCCCATATGTAGTGGTTCAACAAGCATACATTATTGCATGGTATCCATGAGAGTTTTGAATACCAACATGTAAACTCAACCGTGATGAGCAGTGAGGGAGGACCACGGCGATGTAGGGGTCAATGATGTACACGAAATACCATGTCAAACAAAATGATAAACACGGGAGACAAGTTAATGATGTCGAAGAGAAAGTTGAACAGAGTTATGAGAGACATTGTGGACTAGGGTACAATACCATTTTGTTGACTAAGCGTCCTTCTTCGCTCGTGAACCCTGCTTTGGCAGCACATATCCTACTTGCTTGAGATGGTCGGGTAAGTTGGACGAACGGCCAGATCGTGTGGCCAGTTCTGGAGCCCCTTTCGCTGCCTCTTTTGCTTCTTTTGCTGCCTGTGCCGCCGCCTTAGCAGCCTCCTTTGCTGCCTTTGCTGCCGTGACAGCCGCCTCCCGTGCTGCCTTCGCAGCCACCTCCTTCACAACCCTATCGGTCTCCTTCGCACCATTTGGCCCTGACACGTTTGTCATCTTCTCCATGGGCTTCGCGCGTTTGTTCTTTGGCTTTGTTCCATCCTCCTTCACGCCCAATGCTTCAGCTGCTTTTCTCTTCCTCAGAGGTCCCTTTTTGCGACCAGCGTTGCCCGATGTGCTCTTTCCACCAGCCTCTTCCTCCACGACAGCCTTGTTCTCCTTTCCATCAGGCGATTTCAACAGTGAACTGGGCGGGAGATCTGCCGATTTGCTAGGCAGCGGGGGAAGGTCCTGGGCAGTTAAAGACGTCGCACATGACAATGGAGACACAGTGGGTGGAATAATAGTCGTTTCTGGAGGAGTGGGAGAAGGGGCAGATGTGCTGTTGATGGGGAAAGCACCAGGTGGTAAGCAGAAATGCGGGTCCGGTAAATGAAGTTCTTGGGCCTCAGTGTTCCCCAACGGAACGGGTACCAACGACAATAGCAAGTTTGGTGGAGCTGGAAGGGGCAGTGAGGATAAGAAACTTGAGGTCTCGACTATCAGGGAATGGGAACATACCTTGCATAGCAGCACCAGCCAACAGTGGAGCTCCTAGGTTTTGTGGGACATCTAGGAATTGTGGTTGGTGGCCCTCCAAACCCGGATTAGCGTTATCCAAAGGGAGAATGCTGAGGAGACTCTCGAACCAGGAATCACTGGGAACTTGAATGTCGGGTTGGGCCTGAATGTCAAATGTTTGAGGAGTGTTCGAATTGAACTGGAAGTCTGCGAAGTTGAATTGAGTACCAAAGGGTGGGCCTGTGAATGAAGTTGACGTGGAGTCGAACATTGATGGCGATGAGGTCGTTGACCATCCAGCGTCATCAGGAATGGGAGCGGTAGGGTTCGGCAAGTTTGGGTTTGGTTCCGGAATGGGAACACTCGGAACTGGCTTTGTCAGACTGGCAGATCCGATGACATTGCTATAGATCTTATCTCCAGGATCCTCAGGCTGGTTGTGGGGTGGCTCGTCTGGATGCTCAATGGGTAGGAGCAAGTCCTCCAATGACTTGCTGAGGCTATGCATGCCTGCGGTTCCATTGTCCACCCCTTCGAGTTCTGTTCCTATCGACTTTGGCTGATCTTTCACCACACGTCGTCGACATTCCTCGGGTGCTAGATGTTAAGAGAGGTTCGGTGAGCGAGACTTCACAGAAACCTAAAACCAACTCACGGAAAAACACCTTTCCATATGTGAGCGCCATGTCCTGGAACTGACTCCATCCTTTGGGATCAAACTCAGGCAACAGTTTTTTCGTCATCCCCTTCACCATATCAGACTGAACTCTGGGGTCATCATGTCAATCTTTTGCCATTCACCCGCATGGTAATTTCACTCACGACTGCATTACAATCTCGCTGTTTGATGATCCAAGTGGTGTTATAGCCAATATCAGAATGTTTGCACCCAACCACTCTGACAGTGCATCAGCAAATGATGGGAGGACATGCTCGGCTTCCGTCCAAGCCCTGAGCATTAGAAGGTTAGTTTATATCTCCACCATAGTACGTAATGTCCGACTTACTGATCAAAGTCTTCTGGTGAGCCCGTGAATGAAGCCTTCTTCTTCCACTCAGCCAACACATTCTCATTCTCGTCATTAGTTTGTTTTATGATGTCCTCTCTAACCGCCGGCACCTCCTTCTCCCAGCTGTCTCTGACATGCTCATTCCACATTCGGATGCAGTTGCTGGGCTTCATGGAATCCTTGATCAATTCCCACAAAGTGTCGAATGCTGACTTGAGCATTGCCTTGTTGACACTACAGTACGTATTGATGGCTGTCTTTTTTCTGGGGTGAGACACAGATGTCAATGTTAGTCGATGAATAATGTTGTTGATGTAAGATTGGTTGCTGGTTTAATTTGTGTAGCGGTAGCGATACCAGCAACCCAGTTTCTAATGCCATAAACAGTGAGTTAGCCTATCTTGTTCATGCAATGCCACTCACGTCACGGAGCTCACGGTAGAACTTGCTTCGTCGGTCAGACTCTTGGTTCCACTCCTCCAGAGGTAGCGAAGAATCAATTTCCTCATCACCGTCCCCATCTTCATCATCGCCTGGCTCTGGATTGGCCTCAATATCTAGATTGTATCCAAAGCGCTGGATGAACGCCTTCGCCACAAACATGTAGAACGCCCCGCGATCAGTACAATCGAGAAACGCATCTTTGTGTGACTCAAGAAAGTCCAGCTTCACGCCAGTAAACGTGTTCTGTTAGCCTTGTGGCCTGAGCTCGCCGCCGAGTTTCTTGCCATTGCCCTTCTTGATCCTCGATGCTCTGGCCATGTATGGAAGAAAAGGGCAGAGATCCAACTGTTGGGTAGTTGGCTATGGGTTATTGTATGGGTAGGCACCCTCCTTTTTTTCACCTCAGTTTTCTGATTGCGCAATTTCACCATCACACATCCATTATTAAAATTGTCGGTCAACAATTTCAAATTTGAATTTGGCGCAGTTGTGACATGAACATCAACGATCATGTCCTTCCCTGCCACAGTTCATCACACACTGTCTCTAGCCATCCAACAGACGTTCACTTTTCTGCATGGTGCGTTAATCCAGCCACTTCACTATACAAATGCCTGATTGTGGTGCATTTGAAGGCCTATTGACTAAACCCCCACCATGCGAGCGCGATGAGCGAGTTTATTATGTGGTTCTCCAAGGTGTAGTGCCGGGTATCTATATCAATGTAATTGAGGCCTTGGAGAGTGTTTGCGACGTTGAGGGAGCTCACGTACTATGTTTCCCAAGTTTGGTCACGGCGATCTCGGTGTGGAGGGAGGCACTGGCCAATGGCGAGGTCGTCCCTCTCGGTGACATTATGCCATGGCAACTCGGCAGGCATTACTCTCTCTCTGGATGGGGTGACATTGGGCTGTTCTCAGAAAGGGGTGCTTCGGAACAAGCAAGAACCGCATGTGGGCGGCTGTCACATGGAGAAATGTCTGCCACATCACTGGAAATTGGCCAAGGTGATGAATGGCGTAGAGCGTCCTATGAGCATGGGCCGAAGTGGGTTGTTTGGAAGGGCCAAATGCCAGGGATTCTTGATAGCTGGTAAGGACTGCTTCAATGGCATGTGTCACGCACTGTATTTATCAGCGATTGTTTAAGGGCACAAGCTCATGCAGAAATTCATGGACTGATGTGTCTGTTGGATGCATATCAGCAGTTTTCATTGCATTCTGCAGCCCTGGAAGCCTGGGAGACATTGGGAAGGAAAGGTTACGTCAATATCGCTTTTGATGTTGGAGCAGATTATCCTTCGAGTGATGAGTTAAATCATTGCACTAGACGTGGCAATGGAAATGTTATGTAGTTGGCTACTATAGTTATATGGGGCTTAAGCTTGTTTCATCGCACATGACTTAGTTTACTTCAACGCCCAACTACCGATGCCTCAGAATTATTTGCAACAAACTGTAGCATTTGCTTCATCTAGGGACATATAGGAATCAAGGGTTCAGAACTTGTGAAAGAAAACTGAATAGAGAAGTGGAGGAATACACTCGATGAAGCGGTCAGACCCACAAGTGAGCGCTTGTCCAATGTTTGCACATGACATAATTTACCACAACATCCAACCACCCATACCCTAGAGTTATTTGAGACAGACTGTAGTGTTCAATGTGTTCAATTGACATCTAAGAATCAATATTCAAGAACTGGTCAAAGAAAATGGAATAGAAAGGTGGAGGAATCCACTCAACGAAGCAGTCAGACCATTCACAAGTGAATCATTTGTTTGCACACGACTTATATTGCTACAACATCCAACTACCATGCCCTTCCCTTGTCGTTACAAGACACCACAAGAGAAAAATGAGGCAAATCGACTCAAAAGCAAAAGGTCATACAACAAGGAAGTCCTTCATATCATAGTTGACAAGATGTGTAGACTAATTTGCCACTGTAGGAATAGAGAAGCAATACTACACTCTCAGAAACTTAAGAGGATGGCACTCAATCAACGTGATGTGGTGTAAGCCTAACCCATTCACATGATTTGGGGTCTACTAACACCATTCCACAATACCTATTAGTCTCAATACGCCCACTCAGGCTAATTGTAGCGTCGGGATCAAGGGCAAAGAAGGGTAATGTTGATGGCAACTCTAATCACGAATCTGTCTCATTCACCAAATCTTCATAGCCAATCCCAGGTACAAAAATACATGAATCGCTTCATTCGACTGGTGAAGCACTTGGATCAGATGATTGGAGACAGCGAGTTCATCTTTTTTGAAACTGTCTACAAGCAATTCGCATCGTGCGTTGTGGCTTGCCAGGAACCTCAAGAAGTTTTGGACAACACCATTTCGAAACTCAGCAAGATCCAGTTTCACCTTGAGCAGTGTAGTGCCATCATTCTTCAAGAGGTTGGGATTGGAGCAGAAGTGGGAACTATTGATGCAGAACTTAGGCGGGTACGCAGTATCCAACAGCAACTTGAGGCCATGCTCTGTGAGGCCATGCTTGACCCAAAAGCTCTCATTACAGCCCATACGAAAGAAGAGCTTCCCTACCAACATACTAGTATGTAATCTTATGGGCAGAAACACGAAAAAAAAATCATGTGAGCTCACACCCCATGACATGTCTGTTGATCGTTTTTATCACACTTCAAACTGTATGACATGGCAAAGACAAAGTTACGATTGCAAACCCACCATGCACAGCCATCCCAGCACCATTTCGTAACCTTGAGCAATACCTCAAAGCGTGTACAGAGGGTCTTTGCAACTTCGACTGTGTCAACACCCGGTGTTGGTGGTGTCCACATGCAACAAGAAGATCTGATCATCCCAAACGATTTAGAGGTTGACCAAACCAACATCGACTATCCCGCCAACATCCACGTGCAAACCAAAGCCAAGAGATACCAAAATTCAGTACGTTGTACCTGGTAATCAAATTGATGTCATCTCACATCCACCCTGCAAGGACGCACCAATTCTCACTTGGAAGCAGTATCGACAAGAGTACCTTGATGCTTCCCTCATGCTTGACGGCCGAGGATGTTATACCACGCATTGTGCAAGATCTGGATGCCTACAACCCAACCCGACGTTTCGCTGCAGGGATTGTTTTGGGCTCGGGCTGTACTGCAGGGCTTGTATTATTGATCGTCATTGTGGTCAGCCGCTACATTTCATTGAGGTATTCCTGGAACTCCTCTAACCCTCAACCATACTGATATCGACATTAGGAGTGGAAGAATGGGTTCTTTCAAAGAGTTTCGCTCCAGGGATTGGGGCTTCGCATTCAACTAGGACATGAGTGCGGCACCTCATGTCCCTTCCGGACCCCTGGCCATAAAGATTTCGTTGTCATCCATGTTAATGGTATCCATGTCCTTAATATTGACTTCTGTGGTTGCACCCATGCTTCGCTGCCACACCAGCAGCTCCTAGAGGCAGGTTGGTGGCCGTCAACTCCTCTCGAACCTCAATCGGCTGCCTCCATGAATGTTCTTCGGTTATTCCACATCATGAATCTTCAAGGTCATATTTCCCCAACAGATTTCTACCGTACCCTTGAACAGATGACTTGCAGCGATGGGTTGTTGCGAATTCCAGTAAGCATGACCCCTCACACTGTGGCAATTACTGATGTGGTACTTTTCAAGGATCGTCTCACTCAATGGATGCTTATGGTTCGACAATGGTGCCATATCAAAATGACGAAGCGTGCGGGGCGTGGCCATGACCCAAGTGGAATTGATGGAACATCGCAAGGTGGCCTTTCCGTTCCTTGCCGTGCCTTCCCACACGCTGGTATCAACATTCCTGATGGATGGGAAAACACCCACCCAGAAGATCAGTGCGTATCTAGCAGTAACAATTAAATGAAAAAAATTCTAACTACCATTGAGATGGCTATATGCTCTTTTGTTGGCTGGGGATGCCAACTTCAAACAAAAGGCACAATTATGTTCTGATAACGCTAAGGACCCACCTCTAGGCCCTGGGTGGGGTACATTTGTCGAGAACAATGCTTATCTTAGATACGTCGCACAGTTTATGGATCAAGAGGAGATGAGTGTGTCGCTATCTATTCTTCTCGAT
This sequence comes from Tricholoma terreum, assembly GCA_003316345.1. Taxonomy (NCBI): domain Eukaryota; kingdom Fungi; phylum Basidiomycota; class Agaricomycetes; order Agaricales; family Tricholomataceae; genus Tricholoma; species Tricholoma terreum. Next base: position 18,794 of record QFEU01003559.1, read on the forward strand.
CATTATACTTTTGTTAACAATTGTCAAAGATTTCACACTGTGTGGGTTTTGCAGCCATGTGGTTAGCCAATAAGAAACAATCAAAAGGCTTGCGGTCGACGGGTATTGGTTCAGTCAGTTGTGCTCGCCAGGGGATGTACCGGCCAAATGGGATGGGTGACCTTCAGAAAGGTGAACGGTACGTAATGCCATGACCCATCATGTATAATTTATCTTATCATCGCCATGCGTCAGATACGCCAACATGGATTACATATTCTTTGCTAGTATTGTGGGAACTGTGCTCCCGTTAATCTTCATTTCCTACAACATCGCCTGCCAGTGGCTAATCCACCTTCTCGCTCGGATGAACGCTTCCACCATGCCGGATTCCCTTCGTCTACCATCATCAACATCTTTGAAGGGTTTGGTCCTGAAGTTTCACCTCCCTGCTCACACGGTCAAATGCCATGCCCCATTCTCGTTCAACTTCACACCTGGGGTTGGACGAACAGATGGGGAAGGGGTTGAACGCAACTGGTCTGTCCTTAATGGCATTGCCCGATCTGTGTCAATGATGGGTCCCGGCGGATGGTGGGATACCATTGACGATTTTTGTAACTACGCAAACTGGAGAAAGACAGTGAATTTACGTGGGTAGTATTGTGTTCTGTCAATGCAATTAAGTGACAAAAACCAAGCTTCGTCCCTTCTCCAAAAGATGTCGCTCGCTCTGCCACAAGCAGTTATTCATCATCGAGCTCTTTCAGCCTTCACAGAATCGCTTCAAGTAGAACATGCCGAACGGGTCACAGAATGGGAAATACAAGTGCGGCAATGGGAGCTTGATCATGCTCTGCCTTGTCCTTATGACCTCCCACAACAAAGTGAGTCATCTTATCTTTGGACGTCATTTCCTTTATTCTGAACCCATCATTCTAGAGGTTACATTTGCCAAGGTGAAGCGCCAGCTGTCTCAGGAGGAACACAAGCAGGTAGAGAAGGGCGGTGGGATCTTGGGCATAGATGATGATGCAGGCCCCAGCGCATTCATTATTGAGGGGCTAGAACTCAAAGAAACCCAGTGCGTCGTAGTGCTGCCTATATCATTTGATATAAACTTATTTGAACAATAGGCAGGCGCTTCTTGTGGATCTCAAGATCTCGGCAAAAACTGCACTCCAACAAACGTCATTTCAATAGCGGTGGACAAATTTACTGAAGAGGATTATGAAATTCAGTACCATTCATAACAAGTACATGCCAGGGCTGGACAGATATATCATGGGACAGTCACCACCGCTCAAGGAGTCTCCAACATCAACACCTGAGCTCATCCCACTCTATCTCCCTTCGTCCCTCCCCTCGGATGGACACTCCTCCATCTGCATCCACGATATTCAGGAAATCAAGGACCAGCTTCGCTTTGCTCAAGCCTCCGAGGCTTTGAATAAGCTCCGATGTCAGCTGGTGAAACGCACCTATGCTAGCCGCTACAAAGCTCAGAACATTTCGAGCCAACGCTACTTTACCCGGTTCCATACCCTGCAAGACCAGACTGAATCAAAAATCAAGTCTGCATGTCGAGAGTATACTATGGCTAGAGCAGCAATACTCGCACTATGAGGACCTGGGGTATGGGAGGAGACTCTGCAGGAGCTTTGCCCTCGTGATATTCGGGGGTTGAGTGAACAAGCACTTGTTGAGGAGGAACGGCAGGAGATCAGGCGAATGCGAGCTATGGCTGGGTTGAGTCCAGACCTCGCTCGTGGACAGCAAGATGACATTGACACTTTGCCAGAGACATCATTCAACCCCAAACTAGCAGTCAGAGAGGGGCATAGGACACTCTTGTGGATTTGGTACACTACAACTTGGAAAGAGGTCCATGATAATTGGAGTACAGATGCATGTAAGTTAATCCATTCGTGAAATATGTCAGGTCTAACATCTTGGCTCAGATCTTTGTGTCAAATGGCTGAAATGTCACGTGAGAGCGGCCAGGTGGAAGGAAGAAATCCAGCTGCTTGAGGAAGAAATGCGCCAGGCTATTCAGTTCTGTGCATGGAAGCTGAATTGGTGGGAGAGACAGGCTCACCACCGCACTTCAATATCACCTCATCTCTCCGAAGGCATAGCCGCATACGCCATGAGACATGTTGCTACAGAACATCGCCGACTGACTTCTTGGTCCAACACATGGGCAGCCATACGACAGCAAGCAAAGTCTGTATTGGAGAGTCATCTAAAGGATCGGGAGCATATGGTGGATGATGTTCTCCTCAAAGTTGAGATCGAGGGAGATGATGACGATGACAACGAGTTGATGCCTGACTCGGATGACGAGTAGTCTGTCCTCCAATTTGTAATCCTTTTTTTTGCTACCTATGTTTATATTTATCCGCGCCCGGATCGATCAATCATGGAACTGCATTATAATAGGACGGTATCACCGGTAGGGCTGCACACCGTGACCATACAGTACGGAATGGACGGTCCCGTAGTACGGTTGCCGTACCCGTGCCGTTTGGGCTCAGCTCAGTAAACTGGACGGATGGTAGACGGGACGGTCAATGACCGTCCAATACCGTCGCAAAACGGCCGTTGACGGCCATAGTACGGTAGTGTACGGGTACCCCTGACCAAACCTTATTCTAGCACTCACATCGAGACCGAAATCCCCTCAGAGACTTTCTTATGTCACACCAACACCGTTGAAGCCAAACAGTTAAACATGAAAAATTTTAAAGCTCGGAAGAATGCAAACTATTTCCATCTAAACAACATGAATAATCATTATACAGTAAAAATGGTCCCTCTTCTTGTGTCACCCTCGTCGTTTCCATCCTCCCTAATATTGTCCCTGTCCTCCCTGGCATCATCCCGCTCACACTGTTCCTGGCCCTTTCATCCCCTTCATTCCTGGTGTTGTCCCGCTGTTCATGGCCCCTGCTGTTCATTGTCTTGGGTATCCCTCATGGGCGGCCATGTTCGCTTCATCCCTTGTTGGCTTGTGGTTGGCGCTCGTGGTCCTCCCGCTGTTTAGAGGGTATCGTAGTCCTCGTTGTGGTCTCCGTTCCCGCCGTGCTTCGTTGCTCAGATTCTGTCGTCTTGCTGTCTACTTTCCTCACAGCAGTTGTGGTGTTGGTGGCCGTGTCAGTCCCTTGGCATTGTTTTTTGCTGGGCGGCAGGTCTTCCTTGGTCGTTGGGCATGGGTGGGGTTGTCATGTTGTTGGAACAGTGTTAAAACCTATAATAAATGACATTAAGTTGATTGAAAGAGAAAAAAAGAAACGAAGAGAAAGATTATCTGCCCAAATGATGTCTCTGGTCATTTGGGCCCATTTCGTGCGTGATGTGGCCCAGCTCCTCTCCCCTGCTGTTGGTTCATGCCCTTGTTGTTCGTTTCCCTAGTCGTTCATTGCTTCTTTGTCAATTGTCCTTGTTGTCCTAGTTTCCCATTGTCCTCTGTAGTCGATGTTCATCGCGCCTGTATCCCCATCATCGTCGCTTGTTGTCCTCTCATTCAACAGATTGATATTGGTTCTTCCATCATTACCAGTATCTTCAACTTTACACTTTGAACATGTTTTTTCTTTCTTTCAAGTTTAAGCTAACTACTGTTTGTATCCCTTTTTTAGGTTCTAACTTTGTGATAATAAACCGACACGCTCAACCACTGCACTTTATCCTGTGCCACCGCTGCAAGCCTCTGCTCGCAGGGTGGATAACATGATGTCGACACTATGGGACGAGGAGGGGGTATGGGACAACGGACGACAGGAGAGGGGACGACGCCAGCACCAACGCCAACAGTGACAAACGACAAGAATGACAAACGGGGAACAACAAACCAGGGGAACGTTAAATGTGAACAGTTCAACAGAATTCGTCAGCATTTTAGGTTCCGTCTAATGCCGTCTACTGTACAACGGCCGTCTCCATACCCGTCCCGTAGCCGTCGGGGCTCTCTCGACCAGACTTGACGGACGGTGGACAGGTGAACCGTACCCGTCATCTGACTGTCGATTGTATGGCCGTACCTGTCAGACAGTACGGTGCGCAGCCCTAATCACCGGGTGCACATTACGACTACGTTATGACTGGGTGAATTCGGATCAATGACAGGATATTGCTATATTGAGTGTGGCAGAGGAGGCGTGAAAGTGCATTATTATGGATCGGTGAGACATTATAACATAGTGATGGTATGCTATAGTGAGCATGATGGGGAGGCACAAAACGCATTATCACTAGTGGCAGAGAAGGATGGGCGGAAAGGTGGACCAAGTTACAACGTGGCCCAGAGATAGTAGCACAAGAATTTTCATTGAGACGTTATAACGGGAGGACCGAATGAATTCCAGATCGATCTGTTATGTTGTAATGGGAGATACTATGGGTGTTATAACGCGGAGGGGTGACAGGTGACAGAGATTATAATGCAGGACGTCGGGCGAACCACGTTATAACAGGGGGCAGTGGGCGAGTCTCGGACTGGCATAGTGCATAGGACTTTCCGTCTAGTTATAATGTCGTATGCTATAATGGGCATGAGGCAGTTGTATGATAGTGTACTGCAAGTGGTGGGGATATAACCCTGAGGGTTGGAGGATGGCACCCGAAGCGTGTTATAACTTGCGGCGCAGAAGGGCAGGTGGAGGTAGCGGAGGGATGGACCAAGTTATAATGTGGCGACACTACAGCATTGGAGAGACATTTTGACAGGTTGGGCAATTATAACCTGTGAATTATAATGCACTGCAAGGGGTGGGTATATAACCCTGATGGTTGGAGGACGGCACCTGCAGCGTGTTATAACTGGTGGTGCAGAAGGGCGGGTGGCAGAGTGAACCAGGTTACAATGTGGCGACACTACAGCATGGGAGACAATTCAACGGGGTGGGCAATTATAACCTGGCTAGTGCTCAACAAGTTCCTTAAATTCATAGTGGTGCATTATTACATGGGTATCTGGATTATGCAGGGTATGTTACAAAGGTACTACATCTACTATTGGGATCAACAGTGTCTAATGCGAGGGTGCGAAGGAGGAGAGAGAAGATGCTCCAGCACCTGTACCCCACCACTGCGAGCCACTCGCTCATGGGGTGGATCAGGTGCTAACAGCCATATCTCCCCACCTCCAGTGCAACTACTCATGGGGAGCATCAATCATGGTGAGGGATGATGTTGATGCCAACCTGCAGTGCCAACCTCGTGGGTTCCTTACCAGCGTAACCTGCAAATAACCATACCCACGAAATAAGATATCACAGAATTTGGTGTAGTAATTTTCGGTATGCGATAGCCATTCGAACTTTGAAAGTCATGAAGAACTCTGAAGCTGAGAGATGTCACATACTTGGTAAAACATAAGGATAGCCTTTGCAAACCCATAGACTGCTATTAACTTACAACCAACTTTGTAGTGTGAATACAGAGCATAATGGGTATCTAAGTAGTAAGAGTGCGACCGGCGTCGGCGCCGGTCCACCTTCTGCTTGCCGAAAACTCAATTTGACTATATGCCGAGGGTTTCCCAAAACTCCCTTGGAAACCCGGGGTTTCTACCAGAAAGGGGGGTTTCTGAATAGTTTTACACGGACTGGTGAGTTCACGATTCGAGTCTGCAAACAATCAGGCCTCAGGCCCCATGAGAAGGACCAGTGTACGGGCGTAAAGAACGCCAGTACGAAATCGATTCGTACATCGGCCGTGCTACTTTGATTCACCGCTAGCCAGCCACAGTAACTCATTCGGTGCATGAATTTGAATTTATTGTAGGAAGGAGACTTGATGATGAGACGAACGAACGGAGCGTGTATGTGTGTGTAAATATCATGCGTGGTCCTAGTCAAACAACAAAAAGTCAGTTAAAGGATTTTCACACAGCGGAGACCACGAACTCCCCAATCGCTCTCACTCTCGCGCTTCTTGTCGTCGAATACGTATCCCCAAAGGAAAATCACTAGAAGACCTGGAGTGCGACGTGCTTTGGCACCATGTTTTTGTCTTTGGCGATCTTGACTTGGTCTATGAGCCCGAAACGAGAGTCTCGGAGTTATCCTTCGGTTCGCCATCTAGGCTTTCGAGGTACACGTTTCGACTTGCGGATGATTGGGAGAAAGTGGGCAGGACTGGGGAGGTGATGGAGAAAGGCTTCCTCAAGCTGATCTTGAGCTCTTGGTTATGGTCAGGGGGCAGTCACGGGAAAAATCCGTGATATCAACCTCAGGACTTGTCGACCTGACTGGTTTATGGGGTCCTTTTCCTAATCAGGTATATCTGTCGAGATCGATCACGCGCACTCAATGTTTCTGCGACGGATTATCTACTGATCCCCACTGATCCCCCCTGATATCATGTCTGCATCCATTCCCAGCTCTTCTGGTACCCATTTCCACCATGAGACCATTGTATTTGAACTTCCAGGAGCTAAAGTAATAGCATCATGATTATAGTTGATTCAAAGGGAAAGGAGCAGGTGGAGTGTGACCTCTGTGGAACTCTCATCTCTCTTGGTCCACACAGGAACACATCCTCCTTTAGCAGACATAGATCCTTGTAGATGAAAATGATTCCCGTAAATCATCTGTTGCTTGGTCTATTGCAGACAATTAACTTCAGGAGACTTTGGAGTATGCATGGACTACCCTTTGTCCTGACACTGAAGAGATTGTCAGTAATATGGAAATGCCACCATCAATAACATACATAGAATTACCTGTGTTTAAGGTCAAAGAAAATCAAGCTGAAAGACATGAGAAATCATGTAGGAAAGCACATACTTCTTGCACATAGAGGTCTTAGTCAGTCATCCATGCTCAAAGCTGGAACTAAGGTGATACATCCGATAATTCTTGACTTGCTTTCAAAATTCACTAAACACATTTGTCAAGATTGGTCTTAATGGTGTGGCAGAGAATGGTATGGTACAGTTATCAAAGAAAGGGAATTTATACTCTATCTCATCAAGCTGCCCTTACCACATTCCAAAATGAGCTATACAAAGGCCATAAAACCCACAAATAGTTCTCCATGTACAAATGTGCCAGTACACTGGCCAATCTGTCCACCAAATTCATCAGGCCAACTCAAAACCTTCTGGAAATATCATGCCATGTACCACTTTGTCATGGAGCATGCAGAAAACAATGAGGAATTGCCCCCAATCCCTCCCAGCTTTCTAGTTGAAACTTTCATTACTTCACAGGAGGAGAGCTTGATGGGTGTCAAGAAAGAAGTTACATCTAATTGGAGAAAGCAATACAATATTCCTGGGACTGATGGATTGGAAGAAATGAAGGACTGTATGAAGAGAGAAAGGGCAGAATCAAATGTCACTCAGCCACCAACAAAAACTGTCCATAGGTAGTAGTAGTTTATTAGTAAATAATCAAGAAGTTGCTATGAATTGCGTGAATCTAATCTGATGATGTAAGCTGATAACACCTGAGACCCCGTAAACCAGTCAGGTCGACAAGTCCTGAGGTTGATATCACGGATTTTTCCCGTGACTGCCCCCTGGTTATGGTGGGAGAAATTGATGGCGGCGTGTAGGTGGAGATACCGGGCCCCCGGACAGCGACGCCGTCTTGCTGGACCAGGATCAGCCTTGGAATTGGTAAGTTGCACAAAACTACGATTCCACGATTCTTTTGGCCAAGATCATTGCAGAAATTCGAGCCTGCATTCCTGCTGTGTTGGCACATCGACTTACCACTCCCCCGAGTGAGACTTATAGCATAAACAGGTGGGTTTTTGTACTCGATTGTTGCTTCTTCTACTCAATGAATACGGCCAAGAAATCGAGTGGAACTTTCCTATCCGCATCCTGGTTATGTGCCAGAGTCAATATCAAGGCAATTTGGGATTGCGTCACAAGCAGGTATAAATTCGATGTCGGCAGAGGTAACTAGAATGCGGACGATCGACGTATCATACTGGGCCATGGCGGCTTGATAGCTCATGGAAATATAGGTGCAACCAGTTGGGGTTTCCAACCTCAGTTTGCTTTCTTAGACTCTTTTTCTCCATTCAAACGTTTAGAGTAGATCATAGTCGTAAACGGCCTGGAGGGAAAGCGTTAGCCAGAAGGAGGCCCACCAAAAGCTACTCACCCTTCGAAACGGAGCACGATGGCATAGACGATATAGACATGGAGCACAATGAACAGTCCAGCTGGACGCTCATCCCACAACGCCATCGCGGCAAAGCACATGGTACTCCCGACGTACATCGGATTCTCAAGAACATTGAAAGGAAATCTACGACAAAAATAAGAAATTAATCAAGCATGAGAACGACGGCACCTACCCTTCCACTCTATGATCCATCAGAATACCAAAGTAGTCGCCCATGAACGCCCCGGTGATACCTAAAGCCCAAATAGCTGTGATGATGAACAGCGGTCCCACAACGAATAAGCCAGCCGGAACGAGGGTTGCGTATGGCTGCGGTAGCATCGGTATCCGGGGTTGGCCAAGGATCGCAATAAAGTAGCTATATCGTCATTTAAGTGTTGAGTTCAACCAGTGCAGTTTGAGACGAACGCACAGATGATCACGTAGCAATCCGGAGCCAAACATCATGACGGCAAGGAAATAGCATCCATAGTGAGGATTGCCTCCAAAAATACGCGTTATTGTTCTATTCCTATACTCTTCGGAAGTTTAGTTAGCACGAAAGAGAAGTGATATGTTGTGTGTGAGTGCACCATTTCGAGCTATAATGTTCCACACAAGAGGATAAAATGTAATACTGAGCAACGAAATAAGTAGAGAGTCTAGAGACGACTTTGATATGTCTACTAGGGTATAAAGGTCGATTGGGAGGACCATCGTCGGGTAGGAAAGGAGAGGTATGCGTCTTTTCTGCGGATGGAGCGATTTAAGTCCTAACTTTCGTTTGTGGAATCAAACTTGTTTGTTTACCGTTTCAAATTTCAACCGGGTGGTATAAAAAAGGCAAGTGACAAAAGAGGCACAGCCTCCGCTCTTACTCTGCAACCGAACTTCTTGAGCCGCGGATAGAAAACGTCCGATATCGATTTGCAACGTGCTGTAACAGATTCGAAGCTCTTGACGGGATACTTAATCGAGAGGAGAGTTGTGTAACGTGCATCATGATTGGGGTCTGTGCATAGGTGACAGGAGCAACGAAATTGTGTCTGAGATTTCTTGTCGTCCCAATCCGGACAGGTTGTGGACGTTTGAGGCCTATAAGCCAGATCCCCGCTTGGTGGATGTCCGGACAAAAGTTGGGGTTAGTGGGCCAGATGCTGCAGTGCTGGGTGCAGTACAGGATATGCCAAGCGCTTGAGCCTCCGCTGGTGGACATTCTATCCCCACCACTGGCACGATCTGATCTCCATGTAGATAAATTGGAGTCGTAGTTCACGTTGCAGTACATGCCGATCCGATGAGGACCACAGTGAGAAAGTTAAAAACGTAACGCTAAAATATCTCAAACGTCGACAGATCAAATGTAGTTAACTTAATTAGAAAATTCCACTTGCCAGATGGCTACGGTACAGGTAGGCCGGCGCCTGTGTATGACCTTCACTGCGACCGAGCGGCCCGAGGGTACTATGCACCACTCAGCTGATAAGCGTCATCGCGGCATTTTCCCCAGTCAATTGTAAGGACTAAAGATCTCTAAGTCTATCTTTCACATCGTCATTGCACAAGTTCCGCAGTCTCACCAGTATCAGAAAGCCACCCAGGCGCGTATGACCCAATTTCACTCGGAGTCGATGTGCTATGGCTGGTGG
>QFEU01003561.1:0-10241 GCA_003316345.1 Tricholoma terreum
CCCATGAGCAGTGGCTCCACCTGTAGTAGCTATACTTATTAATCACTTAAGGGCACTTGCCCAACAAAGCTCATGCATCCAGCTGGTTAACTGCCCAGGTAGGCAGTTGCCCAAGGCTCTCAAACATATAACATAAAACTAGCAAGTCATGTGATGGTTGTATATATATATATCACATGACTTCAGGAAAGTCATGTGACCATTTCCTTTTTGGGAAAATCATATGGTTGGATTCAGATTTGTCTTGGCATCAAAACATCTATAAACAAGTATCATCAGAACTGGCTTCCTTATTGAGAATAACACATGTAAACAATACATACAGGGGAGTTTGCAAAATCTCAAATTTTCTTGGCATTAAGAATTTTGATCCAAAACCTCCCATTTACTGAAAATAACACATGCAAATAATGCAAATAAAGAACTTTGCAAAATTTTGTTGAAGTCCATATATTGCCTTGTTAGGCTGCCACCTTCTATTTTAAGCATAACATGACATGTTGTGCCAAGCCAAATACTAATTGTTTATAATAATTACATTTGAGGCCAGAAAATTATACTTACAAAAGCCAAATCTTATTGTAGAGCCATTTGATGTATATTTGAATATATTTGTATTCTGGTAGTCATGTGACTTTTGGTGCAAGCACATGTCATGTGATGTATTAGTAAAATCACATGATTGGCTAGTTTTATGTCTTATGGTAGTATATATCTGAGAGCTTTGGGCAACTGCCTACCTGGGCAGTTAACCAGCTGAATGCATGAGCTTTGATGGGCAAGTCTCCTAACTTCATACATAAAAGTAGCTGCACTGGCTGATGGCTCATGGTGGTGGGGGTCACTGGTTGCTATAATATGGCAGCTGCCACCCCACATGCAGTGGCTTGTGGCAGTAGATATTGGTGTTGTAAGATGGTGGCAGTCCCAAGAGAAGCAAACAGAAAGCCACCCCACCTCGTGTTGGAAAGCAAGGGGAGGTGGTAGTCATGAGTCATTGAGAGCCAAAGCAAGAATATATACAAATATATATAAACAATACATCAGCAATCAATGAAGACATGACTACCATAGATGCACATAAGGCCAAATAGCACATGCACATTCTGAAGTGTATAAATTCTCTTATTTCAACCAGATAAGCTGGGCTCATCCCAATTCATTTATTTTAGTTATATAATTTACATAAATAGGAGTTAGTAGTGATTACTTTTCAAGCCATCACCATCTCTTGGTAATGGATAGGTGCAGGTCATGGATAACAGATCCATGACCCATATCTGTACCCATGCTATTCTCTAGCCATGAGACAGGAATATTCAAGTTGACTTACAAGGTGGCCTCTAGTCATTTTAAAATGACTGTCTGTAGTCAAAACATTCTGCTCCAATCTTGCCTAAATAAGCAAGGTGGCTCTTTCTCTACAAATACATGACTTTGCTCTGGCTGTTCTGAGCTGCTCTGGCATACTCTGAGAGGTCAGAACAAGACAAAGTTCTAAAGTTAAAATCAGGTACAAGATTTATATCCTTAATAGTTTGTATATCAATACTAACAAACATCAACAAATATCTTTTTACAGTACTCAGAGCAGTCTCAGAGTGGCTCAGAGCAGCCAGAGCAAAGTCAGATTTTTCTGATGTTTCAGGCTGCATTGCCCTTCACAACTTGAACTTGAAATTGAAATTTTGTAACAATATCAGAGTAGTGTACACAGTAATCAAGGTACAAGAATACTAGTTTTGTTAAAATGCTGTGACTGTATTGCTGATAAATTGGTATAGGTTGGCCCACGATTCAGAGCCTTCCTGATGGTTGAATCTCCTGCTTTCTGACATGTCCTCTTCATACTCACTGATACTTAGTGTGTCCCTATTTAGCTTTATGCTCTTTTTCAATGTTGGGTGGTCTGACCTCACTACAATCAAACCCATGTCATAGTTTTGCATTTGATGGCATGAGTAGCATCAGAATTTCAGAGAGCTAGAGAAAGCTATAAGCAAAGGTCACCCAATTGTGATTTTCTGACCATGTGTTTGTCATACTTTCTCACTATGCCATCAAAAATCTCTGGTCCATTGATGATGGCCTGCAAATCCTGGATGACACTCTCTGGTATGTTAATGTGGTTGACACTGGCACTATCAGAGTTGCCATCACCCTGATCCCCACTGAAGCCAGGGCCTGTGTGATCCAAGTCTATTGAGCAATCAAGATAAAACCACACATATTGTGCTGAAATTACAAATGAAATAATAGTCCAGGCAGCTCCAGTGTAGGTAGTCTTGGAAGTACAATTGTGTCAATATCTCTTGATAAATCAAAATGCTTCTTGGGCTGACACTTGGTTCTTTTTTTTGACATTGTAAAACAGAGAGAGTGGCAGATTGTTGGGGTTTTGCCTGGGAGGATCAGGTTATCTCAACATCTAGAATTGAGGGTTATTCAAATATGCATACACCTGCAGGCAGGTGGCATTCATACATTTGTCTGGATGCTGTAAGTCTTTACCTCCCCTGGTTTTTGGGCATCACATGTACAATCAAATCTCCTACATACAAAGAAAATATTCAGAGAAGGTGTTCATATAGTGCAATTTTAAAGAAAGCTCACAGAGATGAAATATCTGAGGTTCTGCATGATTCTGTATTTTCCCAAATCAATGAATACTGTATGATGGCACTCTAATATCACCAGTTTAATTGGACATGATAAGAAACCTCATGGGGGATTGAAATGTTTTAGGTGGACATCTGCATAATAAGTCTGAGTTAATATTAAAAAATCTTACTGTTAGGGCAACACAACTATCTACTAAAGCAGGGACAATGTGCAAGCTCTACAAGAAGGTGTGAGGAATGATGTATGTTGATACATGAGACTGGAGATTGATAGTGAGGTTGGTTGACAAAGGCAGTTCACACACCAAATGACAGTGAGAATCCTAAAAGAACACAACTGGGATGTCCCTTAGGGTCATATTAAGTTTAATATATTATGTTATATTTATTGTATACTATTTGAGAGGGGACAACAATAAGATAATGCATGCATGAACATGTATTGCCAAAAATAGTCTGCATGATTGGATTATGTCGTCATCATGCATCAAATGTTTGTGCATCTGCCTTTCTGTTTGGATTTTATTGTTGTTTGAGAATTTAGCAATAGCCAATACTCTGGCCAATCCTTTTGGCAATAGTCCACAAACATTTGCAAGTACTGCTCCAACTCTTGATTCATTCACCCTATCTGTCCATCTGTCTAAGGGTAATATGCCATGAATAATTTGGTTTCAATCTCTAATACCCTATTAAGCTCCTTTATGAAGTTTGAAGCAAATTGAGGACCACAATCCAAAATAATAGAACTTGGCAATCTATATAGTTTCCACACATGATCTTGGTACAGGCATGCCAAGCCCAAAGAACTGGTTTTGGTGGTAGTCAGAATAATATGCATCTGCTTGGTAAAGCAGTCACATACTACAAATATGGCATTAAAGCCCTCTGCTTCTGGAAGCCCAACAATGAAATCAGTTGTTATATCAATCTAGGATGCTGTAGGTATCAGATTTGGCATTAACTTTCCTGCTGGCATTTCTGGGTAGAACTTTCCCCTCTAACAGATATCACATCCATCCACATACTGCAACACAAACTTGGAAATTCCTGGCCACCAATAATTCCTCATCACCAACTCCAAAGTTTTTCATCTGTCTGGATGTTCTGAAATGGGAGTATTGTGGTGTAACTAAACAATTTCCTTCCTCAACTCCACATCTCTGGATATATACACCTTGTCTCAGAATAGTATAAGTCCTTGTTCTTCAACCCATTCATTTCCTCTAATATTCTTTTTCTTTTCTCCTTTCATTTCCTTTATTGCTTTTACCACCTCTTCATCCAAGTCATGACATCACCTAATTTTTGATAAGGTCTCCTTCTCTGCCCCTTCTATTAACAAATGCCCCTGCCACATTGCACAAACTCAGAAGTACTCTGGTTTCAGCAACACAATATTTTTATTATCTCCTTCCACTCTCCCCTTATAGTTCACTGACTCTACTCTTTGGGATAACACATCTGCTTTTTTATCTGAGTTCCAGGTTTGTGCACCAAAGTGAAGTCAAAATGGGATAGAAATAATGCCCATTGTGTCTGTCATCAATTAAGCTTCTTGGCAGACATGAAATAATACAGGTTTTGATAATCCATTCAAATCTCCACTTGATGTGTTGTGCCTTCCAAATAATGCCTCCATGCTTCCAATGCTCATATTATGCCCAACAACTCCTTATCATGCACATCATAATTTCTCTCCACGTCATTTAACCCTTTCAATAAAAATGCACATGGGTGCCACCCTTGTTTTCACATAACATGAATAATACAGCCCCAGTAGCAAAATCAGAAGCATCTGATTCTACACAAAGAGGGTAAATGTAATCCACCAGTACTGGGATAGATTTTTTGGTCAATCTTCTCTTCAACTCCTCAAAGGCTTTTTGCTGCAACCCTCTCCCACCTCCAAACTGTCCCTTTCCTTGTAAGATTATGTAATGGACTGGCCACTTTAGAAAAGTCCTTGATAAAGCAACAATAGAAGTTTGCAAGACCTAAAAAGGCCTGCACCTCCTTGACCTTCTGTGGGACTGGCCAGGACATTACTGCATCTACTTTTCAGGAATCCATCTTTACTCCATCAGGTCCAATGATCATTCCAAGAAATTCCACCTCCCACATTCAAAATTCACACTTCTCTGCTTTTAGAAACAAATCATTCTCCTTCAGCTCCTTCAACACTTCTTTTACTATTTCATCATGTCCTTTTCCTGACTCCATGAATATAAGTATATTATCTATAAATACTATTACCACTCTATGATCAATATGCCTCTTGGATATATCATTCATCATATTTTGGAAAGTGTGTGGGCTGTTGGTCATGCCGAAAAACATAACCAATGACTCAAATGACTCATGTCAAGTAGTGAAAGCTGCCTTCCATTCATCTCCTTTTTTTATTCTGACGTTATTATATCCCCAATACAAATCCAACTTTGTAAATACTTTTGCCTTCTCTATTTTGTCAATGATCTCTGAGATTAAAGATAGTGGATATGCATTCTTGACTGTCTACTTATTCAAGTAACAGTAATCAGTGCACATGCATTTCCTCAATTTTTTTTTTGGTACAAAGAATATTGGTGAGGTCTGTGATGACTTTAAAGGTCATATATAGCTCTTCTTCAACTGTTCATTTAAGAAACTGTCCACCTCTGTTTGCTTCTGTGATGATAACAAATAGACTTTGGACTTCTTTAGCTCAAATCCTTTCATCAATTCAATCTCATGATTCCAAGGCTTCTGCAATAGCATTCTCTCAGACTCCTTCTTTTCAAAAACTGATAGATATTCATGATACTTCTTGGGTACCCAGTCTTTTGTGGGTTTTTCGCAATCCACAGGTTTTTTGCTGCCACTGCAGATACATCAGAATATTTTCCAATTTATTTCTGCCCCTATTTCACTCAACTCTTCCTCCTCTTCTGATACTTCTTTCATCATCACTGAATACTTCCACACATTCTCCTTTTCCTTCTTTAGTTTTCTCCACTTTTTGTTTTCTCAGACAAACACATTGCATTCCCATGGGCAGCAAGTCATCTGCACATATCCGCTCTTCCAGTCCACCTTGGGGTTGTGCTTTCTTGGCCATGGATATCCTAAAATGATATTGAATTTTCTGAGATTGCACACTTCAAACACTGCTCTTTTATGATGCCCTTGGTGTGTTAATGTTAAGATTACTTCCTTGATAATGTTTCCTCCCTCATTCTCTGTTCCATCAATATTGTATACCTTCACAGGGTCTGCAAGTTTTTACATTGTCAAATGATGTTTGTTAATGAGTTTATAATTGAGGAATAAACCAGTAGCACCACTATCTGGTAACACATCTGCTTCCAAAGATTGGTGAGTATTGATGGGCTTCAGTCCAACCTTAAGCCTAATCTCCTCCTCAAGGTGTGCAGATCAAATGAAGTATTTGGTGGATTTCCATGGGGTTCCATTTTTAGAATTGAGGGGTTGATTGTGATGTCTACACAGTTTAGAAATAAAGCAAAGAACATAGCAAGTGGCAATCAATGGATTAACAGGATAGAAAACACTGTTTCTAGTTTCCTCAATAGGTAGGATAATGAATTTGTTACTAGTCACCAGTGGGAAAACCTTCACTGGGACTTGTCAGAAAAATCCTTCTGCTCCACTACCTCCTTTCCTGCTTCTCAGATAACATGAGGACTCCAACAATTCCTCACCAAGTGCTCCAGTTTCCCACAATTATAACATTTGATTGGAGAATGTTTCCCTGCTCAGTTGACATCCATAGCTTCAGATGCATGAGTTGTATAACTAAGCATCATGGCTGTGGATAAATCTGCAGGTTCCAAATGTGCACTACTAAGGCTCACAGGTTTCTGAGGGTTTACCTGCACCTTTTTCAACCTTGGTACCTGTATGTCCTGATGGATGTAAGAGGCATGATTCTACCTGCTTCTGCCTGTACTGCCAATCCAATTTGAAGGCCCAATTATACCACTCTTTCAACATCATGGGCATCACTAGTAATTGATAGATGGATTGGAATAATGAGGTGTTTAAATCCACTTTAAGATATTCAATTAATGCAGCATTGCCCAATTCCATTTGTGATGTCTCTGCTTTGAACTATAGAATGAATTCATCCACAGACATTGTGCCCTAGCTCATAGCATTCAACTTCTCTACTGCTGTCACCTTTGGATTCAGGTCTCCAAACTGCATCTCCAACTTTTCCAAAAACTCTGTAAAACTCCAAAACAGCTTATGTCCAGCAGCAATTTGATTGATAGCTTCTGTTCTCTAAAACTGTGCCTTGCCTTCCTGCATGTAGGAAAGAACAAACATGATTTTTGATTCTGTGGTTCAGAACTCAGGCTCCCACCCTTTAATGTATAGTACAATAAAACTGATAAAAGATTTGGTATTCTTCATTATTCCATCAAAGGTTTGGGGCAGGACAAATTTTGGCAAATGGACTTTATTATCCACAGCTATTTCCTCCTCTCGGTGTGACAAATAATCCTCCAATTCTTCCTCTTCATCTCTGGTCACAGAACCTGCAGGAATCCATGTCTGAGACCCCACTAGACTTGCAAGCAACACAACTTGATTGGAAAGTGCATCCACTTTTTATGCAAGAACTTGAATGGGTACCATCTCAGCAGGGTTTGTGATGGGTTTGCAGCAGGATCCATGGCCTCATCCAGTTTAGGTGGCATTCTATTATTTTGATGATGAACTATCTTTTCTTTGGCTGGGGTACTTCAGATTAATTACCTTTTCTGACAGTACCAGAAATCTGGGAAAATTCCAAGTACACTACAAAAAAGGCCTTTTGGTAAACTAAAAGGGCACACTAAACCCAGTCCAAATGGTTGTCAGGTTGCAGCTGTCCTACAGATGAGCACTGCCCTTCTAACACTGGCTACCACAATGTAAGGCAGTGCCCAGTGCCAGATTATGAAGGAATTTAAATTACATAAATACAAGTTACTCCTGACTCATATCAAGAGAAAGTGGTGATTGGTAAGTGGGGTGGCAAAGTGAAACAGTGATGCAATGGGTGAAACACAGTAAAGAGTGCACTGGTAGGGAGTTGTGTTCTTCTGTTAGGGCAACACTGACTATCCACTAAAGCAGGAACAACATGCGAGCTCTACAAGAAGGTGTGAGAAATGATGCGCATTGATGCGTGAGATCAGAGATTGATGGGGAGGTTAAAAATAGTGAGGTTGGTTGACAAAGGTGGTTTACACACCAAATGATGGTAAAAATCCTAAAAGAACACAACTGGGGTGTCCCTTAGGGTCATATTGTTTATATACTATATTACATCTATTGTACACTATTTGAAAGGGGACAACAATAAGATAATGCACATGTGAACATGTATTGCCAAAATAGTCTGCATGATCAGATTATGTCATCATGCATCAAATGTTCATGCATCTGCCTTTCTGTCCCTCTGTGCCCTGTAACTACATGCTTTAAAATAAAATAAAATATAAGGGTCTTTTTATGCATTTCCTAACAATACCAAACTTTCATATTGCTGAAGAACATATAGTATAATTTTCCAATTCCACCTAGTATTCCACCATCTGGGGTGAAGTTGGTGTGACTTGGTAACTCCCACATTATGTTCAAGTACTGATGATTCAGTGTTGGATATTTTCCTACACAGGCCAAGTGCCCATAGTTCATCATGAAAGGTTGGGGCCATTGAAGTTCATCATCATCCCTAAAACAGAGATTTGACTGAAGGAAAATACTATAATTGCCCCTAAGGGGGGTATTCAAATATATAATGAGTATTGGGACCTGTAATGATGTGTTGGCTTCTGTGGGCAACAGCTCCAAATAAACCATCCATAGCACAGCCTATACTGCTGTATATAAAATAAGCTCATAAAACAGAATTTTATGAGTTATAAACAGTTGTACATATGATCAGGGAAATCCCCTACATGAAACAAGATTGATGGGACCTGGATATGCATCTCTTGTGTGACATTAGTAATGTTTTCAGAAGCCATATTAATCTGGAAATTGAACAGGAAATAACTAAATGGAAGAATAGTTGGGCATATTACAAAGAGAAAAAAATACCTCAGAACTCAAAACTCAAAGAATGATATATTGTGAATTTGAACAGGGTAGGTCAGAATACTGAAGATGACATGAACATCTCACCAGAGGTTCTGGAGATGGGTTTCTTTTCCTTCATGAACACCAGAGGGCTTTACCAATCGGTAGGGCAAAATGGCAACCAACATCATGTGAAGTCTTGTAGGCAATGGACAGCATATCACATAGAGAATCCATGCATATTGGCAAAACAAAAAGGATGTTTGGAGCCAATGGAATAGGGGAGCAATATGAAATGAACTTACTGAGCATGATGAAATCCACACAAGTTCAGGCCTATGCAACTTGAACATCATGGTCCAAGTCATGATAAGTCAACCATAGAAAACAGTCAAAACAGACAACACATGGCAAAATGTGGGTGAGGAAGGGTAACAATATTATTGTCTTTTGCATGTGACCTTGCCAAACAAGAAAATATAACTCAATTTGATTCTGGCAGTAAAACTGCCATAACTCAGTCAGTTCTTCATGGATTGACTTGGTATTTTTTATATGCAAAAGCGAATGTATTGGTGAGGTGTTGGGCACATAAAAATGGGCCAATTGGTTGATCTTAAAATTCACATTTTTGGCCTATTTAGGGCATTTTTGCATGTTCAACAGCTCTAACTATAGCAGGAAAGCACCAAATGTCATAAAAATATTGATGCACCTCCTGTATCATGTTGTCTTGGTGCTGGAACAATTCCACTAGGTTGGAACCATTGCCTGAAGCTTGAGAGCCATTCCATGTCAAGCTGTCCTATAGTTAGTTGCCTAATTGGGACTGCTGAAGGAGAATCACTGCTAAATTATGAGATGATGCATATATGTATCAGGCATTTAAGAGCATTAGGGAGACATGTTAAAGAAGGTGCATGAATATTTTCAGGGCAGTTTGTACTCTCCTGCCACTGCTAGAGCTGTTGAACATACAAAAATGCCCTAACTAGGCCAAAAATGTGAATTTTAAGATCAACCAATTGGCCCATTTTTATGTGCCCAACACCTCACCAATACATTCGCTTTTGAAATACCAAGCCAATCCATGGAGAACTGACTGAGTTATGGCAGTTTTAGCCAGAATCAAATTGAGTTGTATTTTCTCGTTTGGTAAGGTCATGTGCAAAAGACAATAATTAAAAATAAAATAAATAAAAAAACCCTTCCCATGTGAAATGTGGAGGAGGAGGGGACATAGCCCCACCATCCTCTGTTCTTGTCCTGCCATCTTCACCCTCTTGGTCACTGTTGTCATCATGATTGGCATCTGTTTATGGGCTGTCATTAGTCCTTATCCTTCTCTGTGCCCTCATCTCACTCTCCTCCCCCTCACTGCATTCTACTATCACCATCCCTGATGCTCTGGCCATTCTGTGGCCTGGTCTTTGTCTCCTCTGTTGTTTCATGGCCTCTGTCCTTGCATCCCCCTCCACCCTGCATAAGGATGCCACAGTCCGGTTCTGAACCAAACTTTGAACCTGAACTTTTCAAAACTGGACC
>QFEU01003579.1:0-61609 GCA_003316345.1 Tricholoma terreum
CATGCCAATCTTTATGACTATAATATCGTTATCAGCTGTTTAGATGACGCTGAATTAGAATTTTTGGGTGTTCCATGGCCTGAATACGAGGAATGTGCCAGGAAGAATGAGATGGATGTCCTTCGGTCAGTCTCGAACTACCCATGTCGCATCTTCATCTAATTAAAATCTAGGTTACCCACACCAGAAGGTCTAGCACCACTGGCACCTGCATTCCTTGACACACATCTAACAGATCTGATCAATACATTTACCCTTCGCGGCGTGCACGTCCTCATACATTGTCGTGGTGGAGTCGGACGAGCTGGCGTCGTTGCTTGTTGTTGGCTTATCAAACTAGGACTCTGTGGCTGGATCGAGCCTGCGCCATGTAAACCTTCCTCGGGTCGTTCCGATCCGATCGCTCCAGACACGGTTAGGTTTGTTGAGAAAATTATTGCTGTTGTCAGGAAGAGAAGGAGCATGAAGGCGATCGAGACTTATGAACAAGTAAGCTTTCTGGTGGACTTTGTGCATTATCTCAGGGAGGGGAGGACTTGACGATCAGCGGTAACTATGCTTAATGTTTTTATGGACTCTGGACTTCTTATTAAGTTATTGTAATCTACGGAACGCACTGCATTGGATTCGGTCATCATTATTTATTTTAACGCTTTGTTTACTTGCTAAGGCTTTGGCAAATAAGATAATCATGCGCAAGTCGACAACATCGTCCCGGCAATGTCGTTGGCCAAAAACAAGCTTAAGCTTGCAAGGGATGCGCTCAACAAGAAGGATTACGCGCAGGCTCGAGATGCCGCCTCCCAGGTCCTTGAATACGAACCAGATAATTATAATGCGTGAGTATCTCTGCAAATTCCAGATGTTCACGCTCACCCCAGGCTAGAAATGTTTTCCTTGGGCTTGCGTTTTTCGAACTGGGTCTTCACGACAAGAGCGAGCAAGTAATTTGTCACCACATGTTCACTCTCGAATTCGCTTTAAACTACTCACAGGCTTACCGTAATGCGATTCAGTCAAATCGGGAGCATGTCTTGGCTTGGCAGGTCAGATTCACTGCACTTCTTCTATATTCTAACTACAATGTACTTTAGGGAATCTCAAAATTGTATGAGCATATGGAGAAATGGCAAGAATTAGCTGATGCCCTTCAGCATTTGATGGAAATACACGCCAACGCGTATAGCATTATAATCGTTTTCAAAACTCATCTTCTGACGCGATGTTTTCAGCGACGATGCAGTGAAATCCGCGGAAGCGTGGCAGAAACTTGTCGCACTGCGCCGTGAAAGTGGTACTCCACTACAAGTAATGATGATCACTTCAAATTCGTCTTTGACACGTTCTCATCTGATTATACAGTTGTTTGACGCTTTGTCATTCATCCTGCCCCAATCTACACTGTATCCAGTGCTCGCCTCCCTCCCACCTCCGGATCCTACTAACCCGACTTTGACTACGACCTATGCAGCCCAAACCGCAATTCATAATTCATTGCTAATCTTTGAACAGTTGATTGCACTGCTGGAAACGCGTGAGGACCAATATCTAAAAAATGAAGTGGAGAAGCGAAGGACTCGACTTACATCGTCTCCTATGGACCAGCTGAGGAAGGAGGTTGGGATGGAGATTTGGGGCACGTCTCGAGTGCGTGCTATCGATTGCATTCTTCAAGTGTTGATTCTCAACCTTCCCTTGTAGCTTCCCGAGCTCTACAATGAAGTGCTAATGCATCCTAGCACAGGAGACGCACTACGACGTCAGACGGAGTCCAAACTTCTCCGGTACAAGCAGCGCTATTTAGATGCATTACCAGAGAGCGCTGCCGCGAAAAGTGCGGTATTGAGGGAATTGGATGAGCTGGTGAGCGGAGCAGTCCTCTTGGGCATTGCGGACGAATTTGCGTGGATGATTTTTCTGGAGGCCCAGGATTGTGAAACCATTGGTTAGCTCCCATTATCTATTGATCTCAAGTGGTTCATTTTTGCGCAAACTCAGCTGCTTATGATCGTGGTCTGCTGAAGCAATTCATGGTGTTGTTCCCGACATCGCCTATGGCTCTCTTACTCGGAGGATACTTCTCCTATATTGGAGTTTCCATGTTTGATGAGGGGGAGAAGCCACTTATCGTCCTTGAGGATGACCCATTTGACACAATAATTGTTGGTATGATCCTTTGCAAACTCCCATCAGTGTACCTTACGTCCGTCAGAATGCCTTCTCCGCAAATCCCAGCTCCATCATTGCGACTAGAATTTTAGCTGAACTATATCTGAATGAATTGGACTACCCGAATGCTATCAAAGTTGCAGAAAGCGGTTTGGAACTTTTACACCGGGTCGAAAGCAGCACCGGGCGTAGGCTTCCAAGGTCAGCGTCATTGAACGGAGGAGTTCTTCACGAATTCAAGTTTCCATAGGGTGCGAATAGGACTCCAAGCCTTTCTTGTTACATCCCTGGTTCATCTGTTCCCACCGAAACATCATGCTCGCGCACTTTCTATCATCGACGAAGTCCTCTCACAGTTCCCAGATAACGTGACATGCTTAATGGGACGTGCATACGTTTTACAAGCATCCAAAAATTGGAAAGACGCAGGTGCCTTGTTTTCAAAAGTTGTCAATCTGCTTCCGGGGGACCTGGATACTGCGCTGCGTGCAAAGGAGGAAAACATTTGGTGTTCATGTCAGCTCGGAAATACGCAGGCGGGGCTGCAGGGACTAGAGGGTGTTTATGAGATATTGAAAACTCTGGAACATCGAGAACTGGACATTGCAAGATGTTTGTGGCGACTCGGTAAATGTTACCTGGATATTGGTGGTGCGTCGTTCTGCAGAAAGACTATTTTACAGCATTAGTAATTAATCATTGCGTTGCAGTAGATACCAGGCATGAAGAAGCATATAGATATTTTATTGCTTCCCTAAAGTCAAGCGCCACGTATGCCCCAGCATTCACGTCTCTCGGTGTCTACTATTCCGAGTATGCTTCTCCTTCAGATCTCAATCGCGCATCCAAATGTTTTCAAAAGGCTTTTGAATTGGATCCGCGTGAAGCCTTTGCTGCTCGTAAATTGGCAGAAGGTTTTGCAGAAGATAGGGAATGGGATCTCGTGGAAGTAATTGCTCGGCGAACAATCGAAGGAGAGGGTGGCACAGATGCTGGGATTGAGGGAACTGAGACCGAGCCAGCTGCACGATATCTGCCGACTAACACATGGGCATGGAAAGCCCTAGGTATTGTTGAATTAGTGAGTACCATATTTTCATATACGCAGTCTAGTCCATTCAATTCGAATAAAAAGAACCGTCGCAATCATCCGCCAGCCATCCGAGCTCTCCAGATAGCGCTTAGGGGTGAACCAGAAGACCACTTGTCATGGCTAAGGTTAGGGGAGGCCTACAGTAAAGATGGGCGGCACGGGGCGGCACTGAAGGCCCTCACGCAGGCTCAGGCATTGTGCCCTGATGACTGGATGTGTGCCTACCTCATGGGGGATGTCCGGCGGCAGATGGGATATTTTGAGGATGCTATTGCTGCTTTTGAGTTGGTCTTAGAGAAGCTCCCCTCTGAAGTCGGCGTGCGGCTCTCTCTTGGAGAGGCTTATCTTAGCCTGGGACGCAGAGAGCTCTCGGAAAATTTTCGAACAAGGGCAGAACGTTCATTTGTGTCCTGTATCCGTGTGTGTCTTCAAACAATACAAGGAAATCCCGGGTTTCGCACCTTGTTGTGGAAAACTATGGCAGATGCCATATTCTTTCTCTCGGCTCGATCGATGTTCAATGACGAGGAGGATGTCCGAAGTGTCCTTGCTGCTGTGACGAGTCTTCTTCCAGCGCAGTCAAATCACTTGCCTGCTTTCATGCTTCTACCGTCATTGGAGGATGAAAACACGTTAAATGGGGTCAAGATCCTTGAAATTGCGGCAGCCGCGTATAGCTATCGATTGTCGCTCAGCTCATCGGAGTCGGTGGCAACCAGGGGAAGTGCCTGGTTTGATGTTGGCGCAGCTCTTCAATTGTGGGCCACGAAATCATCCAACAGTCAAAATGAAGAGAGAGCCAGAGTAAAAGCTGTCACCTGTTTTAAACAAGCCCTGTGCGAGGATTCGGGGAATGCAATATATTGGGTAGCCATGGGAGATGCGCACTTTCTCTCTCATGCCAAGACTGCTCAGCATGCATATGTCAAAGCTCTGGAAATCGAGGCAAAGGTATGTGTCGTTGTTAGTTTGTATCAAAACCTTCTGTATTGTTTACTGACTAGTTGAAAAGAATGTTGTCGCATGGACAAATCTTGGACTACTCTATCTCCATCACCATGATGTTGAGCTTGCAAATGAAGTCCTATATCATGCGCAAACTCTGGATCCTGACCACTCTGCTGCTTGGATTGGCCAGGCGCTCGTTGCCACCGCCAATAACCATGACACTGAGGCCAATGCAATGTTTGAACATACCATCGGGCTGACAGCTAATGTGGTAAGACGTCACGCTTCGACCTGTGAGTCTCGTTCATCTAATTGTATGCTAGCCGGACGCAGATCTTGAATTTGCTGCAAGAGCATTCTCTCGACTCCGAAACATAAAGTACGACAAAGCGACAATTCTCGATGGACTTCTCCCTGCATTTGCTGTCTTGTGTCGATATTGCGAATGCCGTCCTGACGACGCGTCTGGTCTACATCTCTTCGGTTTGATTTCCGAAAGTCTTGGCCATCGGGAGTGGGGAGTGGCCTTGATCACTCGCGCAATAGCTATTCTAGAACTAGCTTACGAGGAAGCAGAAGACCCAGAAGTGGAAAGACGATTTACCGTTGCCAACTCAAATCTGGCTCGTCTGCGATTATCTACGGGAGATTATCAGGGTGCTATTGAATCCTTTGAAAGTGCTCTCGGGTTGTTAGAGGATGCTACAGATCACACTTCAGCGGTACTCCGCATTCAGGTCCATTCTGGTCTGGGCATCGCGAATTTTATGTTGGGTGATTTGCAAGCGGCGCTGGTTCGGTTCGAGGCTGCACTAGAACATGCCAATCATGATCCAACTGCGAGAAGCCAAGTATCCGTGCTTTACGCTCAGGCATTGTGGGCTATTCAGGGGGACGAATTCAGGGAAACCGCCAAAGCACAGCTTCTTCAATGGTCTGTCCCTTGTTATCTATCAGGGTGCAACCGATAACATAGTTTTATTAGTATTGCAGCAGATCCGGAAGATTTGACCGCTATCAACATCCTGGCAGGAATGGGGATATTAAGTAATGACGACAGTCTGGTGGACGCAGCGCTATCTGAGCTACTTGCCTTGCCACTACAGCGAAGGTATGAGTTGGATCCTGGACGAGACGCCAACTATCTTGTCATTCAACACCATGTTAGTCAAGTGAGTGTCCCCGATGGAACTCATCAGACTCTTGTTGACAAGATGAAATCAGAATGATGTCAAGAAAGCATTATCAGTCGCGCAGGGTGCATTGTACGCTGAACCGTCCCGCATTGAGAATCGTAGCAGATTGGCTACTCTGATCCTTCAAGATGGGGAATGTCATTCCTCACTTTCGGTGCTATCTGGTTCACCTCCTATCAATGACCTACAGGCCCTTCCCAAGATACTGACTCTCCGGGCTGTTGCCTTCGCAATGGACAGGAGTAGCCATAAATCAGACATTACGCCCCGAGAAATTCAGAAAGCAATCATGTTGTCACCCTCTAATATCCATCTTTGGAGAGCCCTAGCCTATGTGAGGTCGCAACAGATGTCGAGACCTCGGTAGATGAGTAGTTGAAATATGTATATTAGGAGGAAGAAGTATATGATAGCACGACTTGGGGATGTTGTCTCAATCGCGATGTCTAGTCACCAGCAAAAGAAGACGGTGCGACTGCCCAACAGAATCGAGCCACCACTGTAACCGAGATTCCTTCGTCTTGATAGTAAGGCCTTGTGTGATACTGCAAAAATAATGAGAAGGTCCACGAGAAAAGAGACGGGTAAATGGGCTAACATGCCGCGCTCCCCCAAAGCCTCATCCAAATCTTTCTCTGATAGCCGTCCAAGTAAGCCGTCCTGTAAAAGCAGTTGATCGTCTGCTGAAAGGAACTCGAGGTGACGTCTAATGCGCCTTATCCGTAAGGCGTCGAACCCTGCAGTAGAAAGCCTCAAGAGCCTGATTGTCATGTGTAGAACTGGCCCAGGATAGCATAGGACTCAACTGACCCACAAAGAGCAAATGATACTTCATCTTTCTTGAGAATGTCTGTTGAGAGATGACCGGGAGGATCTTCTTTCAACTTGAGCTGTGCGAAAAGAGCTCGATAATTATTGGCAAATACGATAGCCTTTTCGGTCTTCTTCTCCTCGATCCTGGCACGTTGAGATGGTAGGATACACGTAGAAGGAAGCATAAAAGGAGCGTAGATGGCGATGAGCGGGATGATCTCCTCGAGGAGGAGAGCGATAAAAATGAATGGGACGACTCTGATATGGGGTTGGAAATAATTGAACGAGGGAAAGAAGGGCGACTTACTTGTTCACATCATCCTTCTGTGTTCTTATCAATCGATTCTCGAATCTCGACAAAGGGCTACCACCAGCCTTGATACGTGCCCAAATCAAAGATATTTGTTTTTGGCGGATGAAGATAAGTTTTACGCCCGCGAAGTAGAATTTCTGGGGTGAGATGTAACAAGAGAAAAATAATTAGGAAAGGGAGATCGTACAGCGAGCTGAATGCCCTTGTGCAGGGTTCTCTTGAACCAATTGGCATCGGGGGGAGGGGGCGTTAGAATGCCATGAGCCTCTGCGTCTTCGATATCTCGCTTTGCAGTTTCCTTCACGTTGCCTAGGGATGGAGTTGGGGGTGACTCGGAAGTAGTAGGGCGGGTAGTAGGGCGGGTAGCGGAAACTGTTGAGCTCTTTAGCTTTATTGGAGCAGGTCTAAGGTCAATTTTTTGTTTCCGATGAGTGATATTCGGGATCTGGTGGGAGGAAGCAGTGGAAGTTGTGGGGGAGGTGGATTGGAAGCGAGAGGGCGGGCATGAACGGATGGGACGCAGTGCTATTGACCTGGGGCAAAGTAGATAAAAGATTGGAGCATGAAAGACTTGTAAAAAAACCTTTTGAAGACGACATCCTTGCTTAAAGAACGAAACATCAAAGGAAACTTCAAGTGGCAGTGCAGCCTAACTACATGTCACACAGTACTATAACAAGTATGTCACGAACTCGATCCTCCCCGCCGAGTAAAGCTGAGGCTCCCAAACCTCGAAAATCGCCCCTTCAGCGACCCAAATGACCCAAGACTTCCTATTTGGGATGTCACAATCGACGCCCCCGACATTTGAGCCCCAGAAGAACCATGTATAGCGTTCGCCACGTTTACAAACGAGTTGTGAGGTGACTCTGCCGAAAGAGAATCACTGCCTCCTTTCTCCCCTGGCGCAGAGGACACCCCATTAATCCCATGCTTAGCCACATGAGCCAGGTGTTTCTGTAAAGGCGTTTGTTTAGACGCGTGCATGATATAAGTCGCACCACTAAGAAATTGTGGCGGTGGAGTTATTTCAGATCGTCCAACCTGCATTGCTGGTATGATATAACCACCGCGCGCTGTCGAGCCTGTTGACATGCTTCTCTGCAGAGACTGCTCGTACAATGACGACTGATATTGAGAAGCTTCCCGGCTATGCGACGTGAGCGATGGCGCGATACCTGCTGATTCGGAAACACCATCCGCAGCAAGGCGTCGAATCTCGTCCCGAAAGTTTTTCTTGAAGAAGGTTTCGAGCGTCGCATGGAACGGTATGAACTCTGGGGTGCACAGATGTCCGTGCAACTTGAGGCAACTATCGATCACGCGAACCTAAAGAACACATGGTTAGTAACCACAGAACTAACAAGATATCAAGAAGTAAGTCACTTGATCATCTATGGCTGCTCGCAGTTTCTCTACTAGTTCTCCTCGCTCCGGATTACGGGCTATGTAATCCGGATTGAAGAACATCTGTCGGTAAGATGCTATACCAGTGTTCGCAGGCGCATCCACCGCGCTATTCAACGACATAGCCAGGGCATTGGTTGACACCAGCTGCGAGGTTTTTGCAAGGGCTTGGTACCTCATGTGCAGGGCTGTCAACTCCTTTGTCTTCAGCTTCACTTCATTCAAGGCATTTTCAAGGGGCGAAATTTCCACCA
The DNA here is from genome assembly GCA_003316345.1 of Tricholoma terreum. NCBI lineage: Eukaryota > Fungi > Basidiomycota > Agaricomycetes > Agaricales > Tricholomataceae > Tricholoma > Tricholoma terreum. The sequence continues at coordinate 8,194 of QFEU01003579.1, forward strand.
CCTCAACACCTACGACCTCGGATCGACGCAGGACGGTGGGGAAAGTTTCTTCCGTTGTGAAGTAAGTCTTCTCCAACCAAAGTTCCTCTGCGCCATCGCGAGTGACCTTTTTCACGTGACGAGGTGAGCTGAACAGATTAATAGCGCTGGAGAAAGTCCATTAATTCAGGACTGGAGTGTGAAGGACGGCATCACGACCGTACCTGTGCTCATAATACGTCCGGACCGATAAGGGCACATCAGGGTTTGTGAAGATGGGATGAGTACGATCTGGTTCTGGAGTGACTGCAGTACACTGTATGTACTGCTCGTTTCCAAACCGGATATCCACTGGAGGATCGCCCGAACCCTTCAACAGTTGGGCACCAGTATGCTTGTTCAGCATTCGCTCACAGAAAGCGCCGAACTTCTCCCATTCATAACCTCGATACTGACCGCAAGTTCAGCTAGCAATCAAGTGAAAACTGACAGCTACATACAATAAACCGTTTGTCACGGATGGCTGCCGGGAAGTTTCCATAAAAGGTGACTCTATAGTAGTCAGGATAATACCGCTGGTCAGTAACTATGTGTTCCAGAAGCATAGCCTGGTGCCTCAAAATTTCGGACAATCGGCCACTTCGATAGCAATCATAAGAACAGAATTAAAGCACATACCCGTCACAAAGACTTACTAGTTAAAAGTAACTTCGGCATGCTGATATGCTAGCTCCTTGCAGATGTCAATTGCACGCTCCCAAGCCTTTCCTTTACCTGAAAAATGACCCATTAGCTTGTACCCTTATCCACAACAATATATTCACCGAGATAGTCAAGGATCAGGAGACACAGTGTTTCTTTGCGGTGAAAATGCGACTGCTGTGGCAATCCAAGATCTTCCATTGGACCAACGAATGCGTTCAGATCCCACTCATGCAGGTCAGAGTGTAGCTTCAGCGTTAGTGCAGCCTCGACGTAATTCTGGGATTGCAGATGCATCTATAGAGTATTCAGCAGTACACAGCATAAAGAAAGACGATATACGTTACATTGACAAGTTGATGGACGTATTTGATGTATATCTCGTCGCGTCCAATTCGTCGGATGAAATTCATAAGCCTCAGCTGTGATGAAGAAATTCAGCATGGGATTGACATAAACAAGGGAAAGGACGTGCCGTAGCAATGACGCGATCATCAGCAAATTCTTCACCTTCCGGTAAAGCACGTACACTGAGCAAAAGCTCTAGGAAAAGATCGACCGAATCGAGGAAATCAGACACTCGTTCGCGCAAATGGTCTTCTACATCAGATGTATCAAACAGATGCCGCAGTTGAGAAATGAAGAAAGCCCGCGATATATCGTCGCCTTTACTGTCCGACATAAACAAGGAGTCCAGTCGCGTGACAAGTTCGTTCTCGATCCCACCAAAATGTCCTGACTGATGATACTCGGAAACTATCATGCTGTAGAGAATCTGAACTGCATTGTTCCGCAGCTGGTCGTGATGGCTCAGACATAGGTTGACCACATGTCCAACAAGGGAATGGAGATAAGCCTGATATCCCTGCGACGATGATTAATGAAATAATGAAAGAATCTTGCCAGAAGGTCAACTTACGCCATATCGCATAGGTGGTTCACCGGTATTTGAGACATGCTCCGCCCAACCAAGAGCTTGCCACAGGGCAAGCATAATCGACGCGCCTTCTCCTCGTATATCACCAACAAGTCGCCAAACTGCTCGGCGTTTCTAATATATTACCTCAGGCCACGTTACAGCACACGGGTAGACCGTGCTCACCTGTGGACTGAATTCTTCGATAACAAGTTGATCTGATGACAAGAGCTTCAGAAGCATTTGCAAGCCACTTTTCCAAAGGGCCGCATCGAACTGGGACTCGGAATCATGAGCTGGAATGAATTCTTTTTCCATCACAGCTGCAACAGGATCCATCATCTTGATTAACACTTTGTGGGCGAGAACATTGACGTTGAGCCAAGTCTTCGGGAATGCATCGTTTTCGAGGATAGAGGTAGCCACATTAAAGAAATGTGACAGAAGAGTGACAAACCTGTCACGGCCTTCGATGTCCAAGCTCGATTCAAGGAACTCCAAGATATGTTTCGTTGGAGATGACAAGATCAAAACTAGGAAGACAACAGCAACTTCCCCCAGACCCGGATTGAACAGAGAATCCTCTTCTCGTGGCAAAGACGTGCCATTAGATGGACGGGGTGCATCCGGCAAATATGCCAACAAAGAGAACGGATAGGACTCCGGAAAAGTTACAGGAACAGCAGTCTTGAGTGTTGTTGCAGAGTGTTCCATAGCCTTTCGTGAAGTAGGATTTTGGAACTCACGGTACGAGTCCAGAAGCCTATGAAAAATCAGCATCACGGAGTTCGAGGGATATGTTGGCACACACGTGCCTAGGTAGTAAGGGGAGGAGGTATTCAACGTTATCTTGCTCCGAGCGAATAGCTTGTCGATCAGCGACGATGGTGGGAGATACGAGGCTTTGCTGCAACTTGTCCAACATCACAGCAACGATGGTAACACATAATCGTATGCTTTCTAACCAGCCTACCCGAGCTGCCTCCCGAGCACCCTCTCCGTCATCGGACTGGGTGTGGTAATATTCGTCATATCGTCCAAAGTGAGGTTTGATCCATATAACAACGGCTTCAACTAGCAGAGGTCTAGACTGAGGGTTGTCGAATAAGAAGCCTTTAACGATCTGCAGATACATGATGAGCTTCCATATCGCGATTTTACCTTTCCCCACTGTCACTGCATTCGCGAATGTAGTAGCAATTGAAACAAGCTCGATAGTCGGGAATATCTTCGCGAGTTCAGGAAGAATAGAGGTAAAGTGTTGAAGAGCAATTGTCTGAGTTCCAATGATAGACGGAGGAGAAGAGGCGGACATCATGCGAGTAACTTCTGATAGGTGTGATCGCAGTTCCCGCTTGAATGTGATATCAAGATGCTCTGCTGTTGCTCCTCCTCCCATACCAATCTCCTTCATCTTCTGTAATTCCCTAGACCTTGCAATGAACTTGAAGATATAGTGCCAGACCTTTAGAGCAGCTCGAAGAGGGGAAGCCGTTTCATTAGATGTAGGGTTGGCGAGAAGTCGATTCATCGAATGAATCATATGTGATGACGCAGGAGCACAACTGAAATGCTTCTCGATATAAACATCCAAGACGGGCTGGAAATTACTGAATCGCCGATCTTGGACAATGCCGAGCACTGTTATCAATGCATTGAAAACCAAAAGGTCCATCTCTCCAGATTGGTTACTCTGTGACATCAAGATCCCAAACAGAGAGTCGAAGATATCACGCAAAAATTTGACAATTTCTCCCTCTCCAACAAAGGTGAACTTGGTGAGGACAGCAGAAAGAAGCTCCTTGTCTCCAAGTGTATCCCAACTCAAAAGACTGCGAAGAACAGGATTTTGGGTGAACCTCGTGGAACAGAGGGAGGAGCGGATAGTAAACGTATCCCTCAATGGAGGAGCAATACGCTGCATCTCGATGGGTACCACGACCTGATCCGGCCTCTGACCCGCGGCTAGCGATGACGGAGCAGCAAGATACTCAGACGTGATCTGAGCAAGCTTGTCGGAGCGATACATGACAAGCATGTGGCTCCCATCTTCCACAAAAGCGTGCTTATCAGAAAACAACGGTTGGAAAGCAAAGGCGAATGGACGATCCATATGTTCGGGCCCTGAACGACTTCCGGACCGCTCTCTACCTGTACGGTTCCGGAAGGTAAAGAATAAATGCCACTGCGGTCGTCCCCGAAGTGGCAGTTGAATCTTGATGAGTTCACCAAAAGTGGGCTCATTGCAACGTTGGAAGACCATAGAATGGAAATGTGTCACAAGGGGCTCGCCACTGCCCTGCGAGATCACAGACTCAATTGTCTGTCCCTTTTGATCCCTTACCTCAACAGTTACCTGCACGTTGCTGGCTGCAGTTCCCACCTGACCTCTGGCCATTTTGGCCACACTGATGCGCCCAGTGTTATATGACGCCGTAAAATCTCCACACCAGAGCTTGATATATAACTCGTTTCGGATATCGCCAGGGAAGACGACATCAGGGAATCCCAGGCGCAAAGTATGAGGTGTGTCTTGGAGTAGGGACATGTTTTCTCGAACAATAGTTTTCGCGTCACCACGGAATACCTTCACAGACACTGCCAGCATTTCTGCTCTGAGTGCGTAGAAACGGAATACCATTAACCTAGGTAAACGGCGTGGTATAACGACATACCTGATAGACTTGTCAAATTCTTTTGCGTTGTTGTTGATGATGTTTTGGTGTATCATAGAGAAGGATACTTCGTTCGTTGGAATGAATATAGGCATCGTGTATTCTCGCAAAGGCAATACATCTGACTGTTCAGTCGCTATCTTGCTTAACTGCGTGAGCTCGAGTACTGCGCAACCAAAGGGCCGCCGGACTTGCGCAGAAGAGTCACTGGAAAAGCTCCCTCGAACTGCAGCAGGACCGGTGGGGTGACCGTTGTTTGTTTCGTTGGATCCGCTGAAGTTGCCGATCTCCGCTCGAGAGGATACTTCAGAATCCCTCCTGCTTCCACCAGGAACTCCAGAACTCATGTGATTCCCAATCTTGAGTGCACCGTTTCGAACGATACGACACACCAAGTAGACTGGGTCCAGGATGTCAGAAGGTGCCAATTCTGTAAATAGTGTGCGAATGCGTCCAGATGGGTTGCGAGCAAGGACACCATTATGATTGAGAATGGCGCAAAAATCTTCAGTAACAAACTGTGTTCCCTGCTTTTTGTATAACGAAAAAAAGAGTTCTGCCGTTTCTCCAGGGGAGCAAGGTGAAGCGACGAAGGCACGGAGATCAAGGAAAACATGGTAGAACTTGGCTTGAGGGGACTTGAGGGGCGTGGGGGGAAAGTGACCCTGCGAAGGAGATCGCGAGTGGCGCAGGTATGGAAGTTCGGGAAAGGCTGAATGAGCCGGGGTTGGCAGTGGCCCAGCTTGTATATAATCGATGGCGGAACTCAGAGTATAGGGTCTTGCCCCATCTACCGAAACATCAAGATATGCTAATGAAGTTTGCATTGCATACATCCGAACTGCGCTGACCCAACTTCTGGGATCGATGTCTCCCTCGACATCGACACTGACCAAACCACCCCAGGTTGGATGGCGGACAATGACGTCTAAGCCCTGCACAAGGTTGCCGCTGACGAGTCTCATTACACAGTCACGTCGCATGTTAATGGTCTCCTCGGCACTCAGGGTTTGAGCAAGTAGCTGTCGACGGCCAAGATGAAGAGCTTCGATGTGTTCTCGCACAACATGAAAAAGTTTGTAGTTACGCTGCGCAAGATATTGAAACATGAGCGTATGCCATTCGCGCAATGCGGAAGCAATTTCGTCGATGATAGGTTGATCCGCCCCTGAAGCAGTGTCATCACCAGACTTGAGGGATGGACGTGGAGGGAGAGGTTTCACAACCTGGGAATAAGCCGGGGATGATGAGCGCAGACTGGTGGAGTACACTGGTAATCCAGCTCGAGATGAATTGGCTTGATCGGGGGGAGGGCCTAGCCTGAAGGACTTTCGGGCGGTATCTGTTAAGTCATCTCCCTCTCTTGAAACATCAATTCCGAGGTTTGGGCCGGCCTTACTCCATGACAGAGCGTCAGAGGAAGCAACGCTGCCATCTCCATGACCGTTCAAACCATGGCTTACGCCACCATCCAAAGAGCTCGCAAGATCTTGAAGACGGCCTTCCGCATCAGATAGCTCATCGCGAACATGAATGTGGGACGCGGGAAAGATTCCTATGAACACTTGCTGGGGTTCCTCGGTCTTTGTAGAGGCCTTGACAGGCGAAGAAGACGACGAATCATTGATTGCCCATGATACTGGAGGTCGGCGAGTGGTACAGACAACATAACTGACAAAACCTTGATATCCAAACGTCTAGGAGCACATGGGACAATTCGAGACGTACCCTCTGTACCATATTGGCTCTCTGTTCTTTGGCGTGTATCTCTCAAATGCATAAATCTCATCTCCCACCTCCAAGGAAACGACATCGCGAAGAACAAGGTGATCTTCCGTGGAAGCCTCCGTCAAAGTGGAGAGACGATTGCGACTAGAAAATCTCGTGTCGCGACGGGAGGGAGTTAGGGGATGGATAGCGTAACCATAAACAATCAAAGGCAACGGCTCCCACATTGGTCACCCACGAAAGGGGGGTTCCAGCAGGTTTCCAATAGCTTTGCAGACGAAAGTGGAAGGAAGGTGGTGTGCGCAAGATATGTAAATATACAAACGCAGTAAACAATGTCAATATGTACCGACGCACACAAGGACTATGACCTCGCTTACTAGCCAGATAGACCGCTTCTCGCACAACACGAAGGCTATAAAGGCTACCGCAGCAACTACTGCTATTTCGCAGCCCTCCCTTTCTGGCCCTTTCACCAGCGCCGTACTTAGCACACCCTTAGGCGATCTCATTCGTGATGTCGACCCGTCTGAACTCGGCCTCTTCAGTCTTATCAACCCCGGACCCACCCATTTTCGCGAGCAAGTTGCACAGGGCGCGCCTGCTACGGCGGTCATCCGGACAGAGTTTCCTGCTCCGACACCTCTCCGAAAGCCTGCCCATCAGCGGGACATATCCAAACCAAACGATCTCGAGCCAGAGATATATGCACGAGCTGCCTTGAAGTATATCGACCGTTAGTGAGTTGCCATATCCATACTAAAGCTCGCACCTTCTTTATTGACCACTCATTATAGTCAGACCATTCGACCGATGCCCCGTGCCCGATCTCAAGTTATCGAGATATTAGACCGGCTCAATGCCGTCCGCACAAACATACAGACTTTCAGTGATATGCTACATCAAGTCAGCCCCTTGTCACATACGCTTACTCTGAATTGTGCGACGAATCAACTCTAGACCCAATCTACAGGACACCTTCCTTCCGAGAAGCCGACAGAGGATGAAGATAAACATATCCACGACCTCCAATCAAGAGCAACTCAATTGAAAAAGCGGGTGCGGCCACATTGATCTCTGACCGTGCCCAACCTTTATACCATCTGTCTCCTTAGAAGCAAACTATCCTGGCCCAGCGTAATGCTTCAACTCAGTCTCAGAAGTCTCTTGACACAGTGAAACCCGAGGTGGCTCCGGCATCACCACATGAGGACAGATTCTGGAATACCCCTGTAGCAACTGCGCGAACCCTTCGCTTCACAGATAATTTGTTGGATGAAGAACTACAGGCAGGAGATATTTCCGAAAATTCGTTCCGGAGTCCGAACCCTCCGAACCCTTCTTCAACTTCGACAAATCGCTCCATTTCACCATTCCTCGATGCCGAAAAATTCTCGGGAAACGATCCGAACGACACTTTGAGCGTTGCATCACCACAACCCCCAAATGACGTTCAGTTATACGATGTCAGTATAACCTCTTCCCACGGACACGAAGAACCCATACGTCGTAGTTCCGAAGCAGAGGGGGACAGCCCCTCTGTGTGCTTCGCAAGTCAACTATCTCCAGCTGCCGTTATGAATGCAGATATCGCGTCACAAACCTACGGCACGAAGATTAAAGTGAACAGCGAAGTCGAACGTATTATCGTAAGCCCTACCGACTGACATACGACTTGCCACTAATATCATGTGAAGGCAAGAATATGGGCTACCGTCGGTGAGGTCATTATGCCTGGACATCCTTTCGACACCACCACAACAACCAGTAAGCCACCTAGAGGGAAAGAGACGATGTAAGTTCATCTGATTCTTCGATTCGATGCGAATTTATAGTTTTTCCTAAGTGCCCATCTCCAGTCCTTGTCAGTTTTATCTCCTTCTCCGGGATCTCCTTCTCCGTCCAGCATTTCTTCCGCGTCAAATGTCGTACTCGCCGTACCGACGTCACAGCAGATTTTGACGGCATATCTACTTCTTCAACTACTCGCTTGCCCCCCTCATTTCTCGATGCCTTTAACTAGAGCCAAAGATATACTGGCTTCGAAAGCCAAGGGCGGGGGCAATCCCATAAGCACTGGACAAGGCGCAACAAGGATCTTATATGGGTGCGTTGCTAAGAGATTGATCAAAATTGAGAGGGGAGGTGGCGAACAGATCGTTAGGTTTGACATTTGATTTAGACTCCAGACATATCTGTCGGTTCCATTTTGATTATTATAATGGATGATTGGTGGTACTATCCTGACCTCAACTCGAGTTATCCCCACCTGCTGGGCTGACTTTCTTGGCATGCTTTTCAACAACACCATGCAGTCATCTTTAGTTCGTGCCTCTCTTCCATCAGCTGAGCGGCAGATTACTGCTGGCTCCCCGGGATGTATATAATAATTACTATCCCACGTAAGCATATTTAACTGCATGCATGCCTCATCACGCATCATGAGCGTTCGGCATTGACATGGTCACAATTGGTCGTCGGGGGTCCTCTACGTGAGGCCGCATCGGTCAATCCTCCGAACTGCACATACCTCTATGACAAATCTGTGCGCGATCATTCGAGAGGTGGCAGAACGAATATACTGCCGGACTTCATTAGGAAGGTCCAGAGAGCCGTTTGGCTACGCGACACTGGGCCATGGCAGTTCGGCCTCCTTGCCGCCATGTCGGGAGAGGTACTCCGAGTCCGCCCTCGCAGGCCTCATTTAAAAATTGTGCTTTGTTGCACCACGTAATTACATTTACTGACCACAATACTCAACCTCTGGCGACACCTATGCAGATGTTGAGCCAGCCATCAGCGCCAGCCATGCATGCACCAAGCCAAGCCATCTCAGCCTCTGGAGGGGAGATAACTCCTTGAATGAGGGCATACACAAATTCTGAAACCGTGCCAGGAGAGGGATTCGGTCGCAACCCAGGAGGGAAAAGGAGAGGAATATGTGTCGCAAGAAAATGTGCGAGGGTGTTTGAGATACCTACAAAAATAATCATTACAGTCGTTGAAAAGACGAGGAAAAGGAGGCGAACCGTCCTCTAACACTGGGGGTACTAGATCCTGGAGCACTGGGCCATCTGGCAAGTAAACTCTCACAGGTATACTGCGGACAGTGTATGCCCCATCACGTTCGGATGGACCTGCAGGGTCTGCAGATGGAGGGCGACTATGCATAGAGGCCGAAGAAGTGGGTGGTGGGGAAGGAGACCGTGGGCGGGTATGCCCTGCCGTTGGTGTCACTTTCGAAGCAACACGCCAATAGTGGTCGAAGTTATCTGTAAGGCACACAAAATTAGGCTACTTTGGTAAAGGGCCGAAAGCGGATGCTAACGTTCTCTAATTCCTTCCCATATCCCATCTTGGTCTATCTTTCTCAAACCGGTCATTCGTTTAGTATTTCCCCAACGAATGAAATCGGCTTCCTTGAGTTGACCCATGAAAGCTTGTTTGCAAGATTCTGCACTAGGAGACTGAAGAAGTTTTTCTGTTGGAGGAGACGCAAGATGGAGGATAAGACGCATCGGCATGGTCGAGGATTGTGATTGGGAAGGCGATTGCCGCACGGACATTGAGATGGTATGATTGTCATAAATAAGCCCAATTGGCCAATGCCTGGTGGAAGGGAGATAAAGATGAATAGCATTAAGAGAAGGATGACAAGTACCACTTGAGTAAGGTTCCTTCTTCAGTCTCAAACCACCATTCGTCGTCTTTGATGAGCTTGGCAGCAGCCTCGTCAAAAACGACATCCATCAGAAAACGACGAATCTCTGGCATTAGAAGAGGAAGGTAGCTGACGCGAGGAGCTTGAATATAATAACATTCAAGGCCGCGATCTGAATTTGCAGGTAGTTCCTTTGGATCAACACGAATTTCGAGAGGCACAGTGCCCTCCCAAGTCAAACGGCGAAAAAGAGTGGTATGATAGTCAGTAACTCTTTCTTTAGTGGAATAAGCAGGAGTAGCTGGTGCATGATGATGTCTAGCCGATCCATAGGTTGACATGGTAGTAGTACAGTACGAGTAGAGGGTTGGAATGTACGGTCACGTGCTGGTCACATACACGCGTAGTCAATGGGTCCATGATTCTTTCTCTCCTTCCACCACCATCTCTTATCTCTTTCTTGTTTCGACATGGCCACCCTCAACCGTAGACCCCTCACAAATCGCCCCCTCCAGAATCCCACTTCTCGCTCTGCATCTTTTCCAAAGCGTCCTCGTTCTCCAGACCCTTCTGTTCTTCGTCCTTCCTCCAAACGCGTCAAGGCGGCTGCTCCTTCTCCCTCCGTCCAAGCCGCTCGACCCTCGACAAAGGATCGTAAACAAGCAGAACGTTCGGAACGCGAACAACAAAAGGCAGAGTTCAAGGAAAAATATTCTCGCGCTTTTCCTACCTTCACTTTTTGTTTCGATATCGACCATGTCGGTCCTGTGGATGCCCTGGTTTCCAAGATCCGTCAACTTGGTGGTGTATGACTTTCATTCCATTCTCGCATATGCTTTCGTTTCATCATACGCCTTCCAGACAGTCGACGATTTCTTCTCAAATTCCATAACCCATTTTATCACCAATCGATTAGTGCCTTACAACGCGCCCGTTTTGTCAGACAAGGAAAATAACCCAAGGATCACCAGTGCACTGAAGAGCCCTATTAAATTGAAGCCCAGGTGGGTTTTTCAAAAGACTACATCCAGATCAGCGATACTCAGTGTTTCCTGTTTCCCCTTCCCTCAGATTAGGAGACGACATAGATCATGGACCTGGGTTCGACGTCCTCAGTAAAGCCGTCAGCTACAACAAGAAGATATGGAGCATTACGAAGCTTGAAAGTGTTCTTATGCGTCTCATCGACCCCCGATTTGCTTCTGCGCCCGCCGCGTCCAAACCGAGCACCATATCATGCCCCTCTGTGCCTGTCAATTCCCAACGCGTTCTCACGCGTCTGTTACAGTCGGAACGTGTTCACGGAACGCTAGAACGAGACCCATCACAAAAGCGACACGATTTCAGGTACTTCTCACGCGCAAGTCGATTCGTACTCGTTGAAGATATGCGTCAAGAGCTTGCTACAATATCTGCCCATGAGTATCCTGTGGCCAAGGGACGAGAAGGCACGGCGAAACCACCGTGGCCTGTTCTACACTGTCACCCTTGCGCCAGAGGCCCTTTCATCGCCTACGACGAAAGGGAGAAGAAAAGATGGGAGAAGACACAGATGGTGGAAGCCGATCAGAGGCAGGAACGAAAAGAGCGCAACAATCGTATAAAACAGGCAGAATCCGTGAAAAGACGCACAGAGAGAAACGTGCTCTCGAGGAAGACCGGCGACTTGAGACGCTCGGCGTCAATGAATAACCTCCGCCGCCGTGCGACCTTGCCTGCTGCGTACACTCACGATAACGGTTTGATCGATCTTGACGGGGATGGCGACTTCTGTGCGTCGACCAACCCCTCGGGTTTTCTGGCATCGGGGGTGGGAGGAGGTTACATGGCCGCATCTGGCAATAGTGTCGGGATCACCTCTACAACTGGCACTACCTCGAACGCCGGTTATGCGTTGAGAACTGTCAAGTTGCCTGCTTCTTTGAGTGGGCGGATGAAGCAGGAGGTCGTGACTTCGCGCAAGTTTCCTGTAGCTGCTGCAGGAAAGGAGGACAAAGTGGCCTTGATGGCCCCACCGACTGTCGTTCCAGAAAAGCAGCTGATGCTGAAAAAAAGTAGGAGCACCAACACGTTAAAATTGCCACAACGCGAGGAAGGCAGTAAACCTGGGTACTGCGAGAGCTGCCGTGTCAAGTTTGATGATTTCAATAATGTATGTATCGTTCACCCCCCTCCGCATCATGCCAATAGTATGTTTGTAGCACATTACAGGACGCAGGCACAGGAAGTTTGCAGCAGACGACGCCAACTTCTTGCAGCTGGACTGTATTCTCGCCCGTGTACAACGACGGACAAGGCAGGAGACCGAAGGACTGCACCGGAAAATGGAAGAAAGACGACAATTGTATTGCGGCAAATTACAAAGTGGAGTCACTCTATGTTCGGACGAGGCCAGTTTCCCAGCTCTTATGGGTCAAATTCAGCAGAAGATCCAAACGGACGACACCGAGATGACGACATGGTGTTGAGCCCTTCATCTTGTTAACTAGTATATGTATATCGTTTGTTGGAGACATCCTTCATCCATGATTGTAAATGCCAGCATAACATCAAGCTCTGACCGTTACCTTTGAAGTTGAGTAGCTTTAACATTTTAATCCTCAGCGGCGCCATTTCAATCACAGTACTAGTTAACATGCTATACTCAACAGCGTGGCTGACATAGGACATAGTACTATGGATGGTCGGGTAATGTAACTTTTTGAATTCGACATGTTGCGAGCCTTTCTCAGGCTATACTATCACTTACCGAGTGTTTCACCATGATTTACTGATCATTATCTCAATGAATGGTGAGGATGAAGCAACAACGAACCCCCATGTCAAAAAGTACCTAGTCTTTCACCACCATGTCACGCAAAAGTAACGCTGTTGATGGCAGAATTCTGTGATCCGACGTTGGCATTTGACGAGGTGAAGTCCGTTTTTGTAAAATCATTCGTTGATCGAAGGTGCCAAAAATAGTACAGTTGTCGGCACTTGAATTCTGTCGATGAAATGTCACGGTGAGCCAGAAAACCACAAACTGCTCTATGATAATGGTAAAACTACTCTCAGTCTATTGTAAATATATGTTGTTACTATGATTGAAAAAATGGGAAGCATCAGTTCACTTTTCATGTCTCAGTGCCAAAAACATATGATTCACAACTAATAATATAGCTTTTACCAACCTCGACCTTTACCAAAAATCAGGGGGAAATCATGGTAATGTTCTTAATACTTATAACCTCTCAGATCGTCAATTTGAAGATCATTGGAGATGTTTTGGAGCTTAGAAAGTGTCATCAGTGTGGTGGTGAACACTAGTACCTAAAACACTCGGTAAGTGATAGTACCTGGTAGCAACTACCTTAAGTATTTATTTTACAAGGAAACCTCAAATTAGTTTAAATAACAAATTTCAGATGAACATTATGTCACTGTACATCTACAGCCGTTGTGCCCTCTGGCACCGTCAGTGCGCAGGATCGGAATAAGTATTGCTGTACCATGATACAAATATTACACATTGTATGGTACTCCAAAAACTTGATTTAGAACGAGAAGCGAGCCGAAATACATTGAAAATTGTTGCAGTGTACCTCAGGTTACAAAAAGTTGCAGAACTTGAAGCATACGTCTCGGTCTTCGGCGACTCTTCGCCCGACGTCGACATCGTTGCAACACTTGATTTCCTCTCTAAGGAATTGGGCAGTTGCCAAATCATCGATCATCAGGCATTCTAGTATGTACTGTCTAAAATCTAAATTACTTCTGTCAAGGCTCTTGAGCTGTGCGAGCATGCGCAATGCTTGCTAAGTATGGTAATTCTTATTGTTAATTTTCATTCTGACGCGTTCAGTGCTTTTGTAGTTTATTGTTGTCGTAGTACCCATCCCCTTGCCTCTCACGCGAATTTACTACTTTGCTGTTTTTCCTGTGTTTCGATAAGATTCTCGCGGCTTATTTTAACATCATTTCTCGCGCCGCCCGTCAATAAATGCCTAAGTCTGGTCTGAGGTATCTGTATAATTTTATAACATGCCCTAGGTATTAGCATGTAAACATGTATTGTCCACTCCGGATCCGCTTCAGAAACAATGATAGCTGGTAGATGCGAAAAGAAAAACCCGAGAAAACATACATACGGCTGGCTGCCCGCTTCACGATTTGAGCTCAAAACTGGCGAATGCAAATTCGTACCCGCCGAATTCGTAATTGATCTTGTCAGTCCTCTTATATAACCGTTTTGGATTCCCATTCACGCTTCGTTGAATGTCGTCCGAATCAACACACGGATACCCACAGCTGAAATCCGCCTCCGTCAATGCCAATTTGAACGCGCTTTGGACGGCTTCAATGCTCTCCCCCTCTTCGCCCTCATTGTCCCTGCTCGAGATGAACAACGTAAGTGTCAAACGGGCCGGCTGAAAGATCGCGACGACGCGTTGAATGAGGGATTTGAGGTCAGGGACAGTGCGAGTGCTTCGGGAGGAATGAGAGGGGACATTGCATTCAAAGCTGGCATATGACCAGCCCTCCTCGGGAGTAACATGAATCGTATAGTAACCTTCCCTGAAGGCTTCAGGGCTTCCAGAAGTCCCGTTGGTGGCGTTTCCTTGGAAATTGGAAGCAGACTTCTGAGAGGTATCTGTACCCCATTTGATAAGAGCGTTCGAAGAGTAACCGCATGGTTGAAATGAATACGCGTCCAGAGTTGTAAGGTGAGGAGAGAATATCTCAGATATTCCGAGTGTGTCGGAGAGCACACTAGCATGGTCATGCGGGTCATCGGAAGGCGACAGAGAGGAAAAGAAGTGCTGTCGCGCCTCCGTTGCGAGACCGCTCATGAGAATTTCTATCGTAAAATCGGGTAACAGATCGTCACCCATAGAATTGGAAGGAGCGGGAGTCGCAACATGAGAGTGATTCCCTTCTGGGGTTGTCAGGTATAACAACCAATGGTCCCCATTAACCTTTCCGACGGTATACGCGGCACCATCCTTAAAAATGTTATCCAGGTATTGCACCTCATGCTTCCAGTCTCGGTGTGGCTCCAGCTGGCGTTCAGGAAACATGAAAGATTTACGTGAGTAGAAGCAACGATGCACAGAAGGCAAGTTTGCTTCTGTAGCGGCTATTTCGAGGATGCGGGGGAGACCGAGAAGGTTTAGAGTTGTCCCACAAGTCTTAAGAATGAGGCGATGAGGAGCGACAAACAACGATGATTCACTGAGATATAGATCGATCAGCAACAGTGAAACTTGATGATTGGGGGATAAATCCAACCTCAGGAGATAAGCATCCATTTCAGTGCCTTCGATGACACTGAGAACCTGACACTTGACGATTTCAAGCATTTCTTCCCAAATTTTTCGATCAACCTTTCGGAGACCTGTTCGGCCATCCATGGAAGGTTCGGTGACGTCTGGTACGTCGGTCGCAGAGGGCGCGAACCAAATTTCGAGGAGTTTTTCTGGCCCTTCGAAAGGGGCACGATGGTCGTCGGCCATGGCCATTGCGTGAATGTAGCGATGCTATCGAGTAACAGGCAGAGAGAGAGGGTGTGGGCCACTGATGGCAGCTTCTGGATGCATGTAATGGGGAAACAGAGAGTTGAAGGCAGTGGAGAATGGATCAGCTGGAGAGTTTATACTGTAACGGAGGGGACCGGTTGAGGATAAATTTTTTGATACTTCACGTGACTATTCCAACCACTGCACTCATGCTTCGCCGCCTTATTCCTCGTCTTTCTTTTTTACAGGCAATCTTTCCGCGGGTGCCTGCACCACTTTTGCCAACCTCGCGCCTACGACCACCAGCCTCCATTCAAGTGGCGCACACTCGCACATCGCGTCCATTTCATCATTTGCCTCCTAGGTTGATTAATCCACCTCCACCTTCTACGCCTCCACCCAATGTCACCCTTTCTGACCGTTTGAAGCACCTCATCAAGTCATATGGATGGTATGCTCTTGGAGTGTACTTCACAATTTCTGTAATCGATATGGGCGTGGCGTTCGCTGGTGTAAATATCCTTGGCGCTGAATATGTTTCTCAAGTCGCCACCAATGTGAAAGACCTGGGAATACGCCTGATGCATTCCCGCACATTAGAACCCGGCAAAGACGAAGTCGAGAGTGCTACTCGGCCGCCAGATCAGCCTGGGCAGGAAGGGCTCTATTCAATGCTTGTATTGGCATATCTAATCCACAAAACTCTATTCCTCCCTTTTCGAGTAGGACTGACAGCCGCTTTGACCCCCAAGTTAGTGGGTTGGCTAGCTCAAAGGGGATGGGTAGGAAGTGCTGGAACTAGGCGAGCTGCGGTTGAAATGAGAGAAAGGTTGAGAGAGCGACGAAATCGAAATGGTTGAATTACGAGGCCGAGCGTGTGGCTTGTCATTCATCAGCACAACAAGATGGATCTTCATTTTAATCCAGGGTACGCATCCTAGATTTTGTACAAGGGCGAGTCCGCTTACAGCTATATTACATGTTTGATAGCCAGCCAGGAAAGAATCATACAGAAGAATGCATTCATATCTCCTCACTGTTAATGATCATGCTGGAGGTGCTTCTTCCGCTAAGAATGTTTATCTCAATACTTAGTGTTCCTAAAATGTGCCATGGGATTTTACACACCGGTCAGAATCCCGCTTTTCACAAGTTCATCAGGTTTAGGGCGTTGTTGCAGCGCGTGGTCCAGTTTGTCCTAAGTCCAGTGGGCTAGTGCATGACATTTAATCGAGCCATTCCGCACCTCCAGTTGAGACCTCTCCAGTTTCTCCCTTGCAGCGATAAGTCGAGGAGCAACACTTTTGTCATCTAAAGAGCTGTAGTTAAGCCACTTTAGTATCGAGTGGCATTTCGCACCTTTGAGGATATTGCGTTCGACAAGTTCGTTCTTGTCTGGTCGCTCGCTAAGGCGCTTCTCGAGTTTCTGGCGTGTTTCCTCGTCGATAGAGCTCTGCCTAAAGGGTTGACTGGCTGTGATGATGGTATTCATGCAGCGGCTATATAAGACTCATTTGAAAAACAAAGTGACCTTTACACATATCTCTTGACTGCGATCGCGACTTGGATACTCAAGCTTGCAAGTCTCGACGATAGGAGCAGATCCGATCACGTGCAGTTTATTTGCGCTTTGTATGTTACCGCGGCCATCTTCAATCATCTTACTACATGTCGTTCGCAAGAACTGCTCGATTAGGGCGGTACAGCCCAACAGCCTCACTTCTTGCATGCAGAACTGCATCTACTTCTGTCCAAGCTCACCACAAAGAGCATCAAGAAAACCCCCATTCTTATGAAGGTCACCGTTCTCTACCATTGCGCGGTCGAGATACTGACAACTTTTGCCAGGATTTGGGGGTCGCTTGTGGGGCTCAGTCATGCTTTTCTCATTGCTTGCGGTTGGTGCATACAAGTACGCGCCGGAACCTACAGGAGACGTTTACTTGACACGTTGGATTGCCATGTACACCTCGCCACCAAACCTATGGCTGCACTTGAATGCAAAGCATGCCGCATTGCAGCAAGACGTATCGGAGGGGAATTTGTTGTTCAGCGATGCAAAGAAGGCGAGGGTGCATCGATATCGATATCCCCAGTGAGTGACGAGACTGTATCGAGGTATTGGTTAGCGATGAATCCTCTCTAGGTCCTTCGAGAAAACGTCGCCTTTCTTGAACCCTGTTGGAATGGATGTGGATACTACGAAATTTTCTGTGAAAAGTGATAGGGACTAGATTGATTTGCATATAGAATAAAATATTAATATGTGACACGGGAAAAGCCGGAATCTGGTTGACTTTGGTTGCTAGAAGAGTTTGCCCTTACTGTATAGTCATCCACGACGTTCAAGTCCACCACCGTTGCGCTCAGCCAGCGTCAGCGTTGCATGCAATCCGTATCAGGCTCCACTAGTCAATATTCTTTCCTGTTTAAACGTTCCACTTCTTAATTCTTTACCCCCAGCATCCTCATGGCCTCATGTTTTCTTGTTCTCTGCCTTTTCTGCCATGTCATCTACGCAGCCCTTCCAGAGGTCGACTTCGATCGTATGGGAAAAGTTGGACTGGCCGGCGCGTTTTCGGGCCTTGACCTTTTCCAGAACTCTTCCGTGTCTTTTGATCCTACCACCTCAACCATGTTATCCCGATCCTCAGATGGCGCCTTGACGCGTCTCGCCTCCACCAACCAGGCCGGTCGCATATTGACCGGCTGTACCATGGGAGACACTTTTTACTTTGGCGGTTCTTTCTCATCCATCGCTGACATATCCGCGAGCAACGTCGCGTCTTACACGTTCTCGTCAGGTGCATTTGCAGCCTTAGGCTCTGATGGCCCTAATGGCCAAGTGAATGTTGTATTTTGCGACGCGAAGGATGGGAAAATCTGGGCGGGAGGCAACTTCACATCCCCTGGGTCGTCTGTCGCCCTCTGGGATATCAGATCAGGTTTGTGGTCGAAGCCACCTTTCGTGGGTGTTACCGGGGCGCGGTCTGAAGTCCTTTCCATCACGACAAACTCATCTGATGCAAGCCTATTCTTTGCCGGTTCTTTCATGACATCCTTCCAGGACAGTGGCTCTGTCGTCCTGAACGGCACCTATAATCCAAATGTACCTTTCTCCCTTGGTGCAACCCCATTTTCGTCTTCCCTTGTGCCTATTCCCTTGCAGCAGGCTCAGGTTGATGCGTCGCCATCATCTACCAACGGTCAATTCAACAACATAGCGACCGTTCTTTGTCCGTCCGGTCCAGATGGCCCAGGCAATACGTGGTTTGCGGCGGATGGAAGCGAGGCACTTGTGACAGTTCGCACATTTACGTACATGTCGGTCAGTGGCATTCGTCTCGGGAACACATTTCAGAGTGACCATGGGACCACGGGCTTTAGGTAAGCAATATCCTGCACGTTCATCATTCAAGACTTCTTTCCAAAATTGCTCCTGAACAGTGTTACGACTATTCCTGACAACACAGTCCAGACTCTTCACTATCTGGACTCTTCCAACGGCCAGACCGAGACATGTTCCAACCCTTGCCCTTTGTCAACCGATTCTACTATCTTATATCAAGACTTCCTCTTCGACAATGCTCTCGCAATCACTGGCGTCCAAATAAAACTTTCGCAATTTGTTGGTGCAGCCCCCGGTTTACATCTGCTCCAGCTTCTTTCATCTGGAGCATTTGTGTCTCAATCAGGTAATGACCAGTCATGTTTTGCACCTAATCCATCCAATACATCGCGTTCTGGTGACTGGGTTGCGAAAGTGACAAATACGGATATAGCTGGCACGACACAAACAGTACTCGTATCAACTGTTGACGTTGGAACCCCCGCAACATCTGGTCCTAGCTTCACATGGATTCCTTATGTATCGGGTTCCGGGAATTACGACATCAGCCTCCTTGTTCCTGGATGCACCAACTTCCAGGATTGTCCCCTGCGAACAACTGTCCAGGTCACAGTTTTTCCGGGCAAGGGTCTACCACCCTGGGTATCAACCGTTTCTCAGCAAAATAATGATGATGCCACCGTCCTCATTTACAGCGGTCCCGTCCTTTCATCGTCCCCTGATTTCGTCACAACTATCTTTATGACCCTGGCAGACAGTCCTGCTGGTAGCGGCGAAGGAGGCAAATATGAGTTGGTGGCGGACAGAGTTCAATTGGTGCTTAAATCTGTTGGTAACGATTCATCGAATGATTCTGCTGATGGTCTACCTGGGAGTGTGCAAGGGACTAGGAATGGCTTTGGATTCTTTGAATGGCCTCGCAGCCTCAATACAAGTAGCGACGCAACGAAAGTCCTTCCCAACACAT
Source organism: Tricholoma terreum (assembly GCA_003316345.1). Taxonomy (NCBI): domain Eukaryota; kingdom Fungi; phylum Basidiomycota; class Agaricomycetes; order Agaricales; family Tricholomataceae; genus Tricholoma; species Tricholoma terreum. The sequence goes on from QFEU01003579.1 coordinate 27,669, forward strand.
CAATGACCTCCTTAGATTCTGTTGGTTTCGATATCTTTAACGGAATTGGGGGTTACAACGGTGTGACATCCAAGTCCATCGCCCTCTCTGCGGTCGCTCATCACCCCTCTGGTGTCATCTTTCTCGGAGGGGACTTTGCGCTGTCGTCTGGTGCGACTAACATTGTTTTATACAAGAGTGGCAACTTGGTAAACATCGCAGATATGGGACTTAATGGTCCTGTCACATCCCTTGTGTTGCATGATGACCAACTATTTGTGGGGGGTGCCTTCAACGACACCAGGTCTCTCTCTTTTGGAGGGAAACTTCAGGGTATCGCCATGTATGATGTGCAGACCGGCGTGTGGACCCCTCTGGGTGCTGGCCTTGATGGTCAAGTGACTTACATCGGGATGGTGAACGAACAAATACAGGTGGCAGGAAATTTTACCCTTCTGTCAGCCTCAGCGACCACCAATGTCAGTATGGCTGGTTTCGCGGTATGGGATCTCAAAACAAGCACGTGGGTTAATAGTGGCGGGTTCCTGGTCGGAAGCATGACGTTTGTTGGAAACGGAACATCGTCGTCCCAAATTATAGCAGGCAATGTCGTCACCTCACAAAAATTCGGAGCTAGTGGCATGATCATGCTTGCGAATGGCGATAGCAATGGCCCAGAGATTACTCCGTTAGGTGCTCAGCTTGCCGGCGCTTCAAGTCAAGCTACTTTCGATTCCAATCCGGGACGTCGTAGATCTCATATCCCTCGAGCCGCTGGATGGATTTCCCATGTTAATCTCTCTCGTTTCTTCGGGAGACAGGCAACCTCAATCCAGTTGCCACCACTACCCCCTGCGCTTCCAGCCCCTGCCCCAGCCGTTCTTGCAGGGACATTCTGGACTAACTCCTCTTCCATAGAAGTCGCCATTATTGGTGGAAATTTTTCTTTCAGTTCACCTGGGTCGTCAACTGTGTCGGGAGGTGTTGCAGTGTACGATCCTGCTTCAGCGAGTTTGAAGGGTTTATCTGGGCAGCAAGTGAACGGATCTGTGCGATCTCTTCTGGTGTATGATGATCAGCTCTATGTAGGGGGCGAGTTCTCCATCGAAGGTACAAGTGCAAATGGCCTTGCCGTATACGATCTTACCAATCAACGGTGGAATGTCAATGAAATGCAGCCCCTCCAACCTAGCACGAACGGCCAAGTGACTGTCCGATCGATAACAAGATCTTCCTCTAAACCTGATACAGTTGTAGTGGCCGGGTCCTTTGCCCAAGCGGGATCTTTGAGCTGTCAGTCCATCTGCGCGTTTGACACCATAAGCAAACAATGGAACGCCCTTGGTAAGGGTATACAGGGAGAAGTTGCTTCCGTTGCATACGCTGGGGTACGTTTGTAAAGTCACCACAATTCTGCTACTCTGATCTTCTTGAACAGAACAATCAAGAAATACTTATCGCGTCTGGTTCTATCGCATTATCGGACAATTCGATATCAAATGTCGTCCAGTTCAGCTTTTCAAACACGACGTGGACCGCACTTGGCACGCCTGAGCAACTTCCTGGTCCGGTCACTGCGGTCGAAGTTAATGGCGGTAATGTGAGCAGCATCTTCGCAGCTGGACGGTCAGTTCCAAATTCAACGAAGTTGATCCTCCTTCTTAACGGTCTGTAGTTCTTTGGATGATACCTCTGCCTTTCTATCGTTCTGGAATGGCTTCAGCTGGGCGACCTTAGGTGCGCATACCCACATCTGATGATGTCTAGTTCATCACCTGGCTACATATAGGACCCACTTTCATGGAAAAAACGACTGTTGCGCAACTGACCATGGTGCCTTTGCAAAATACTCATTCTGTGAATGGTGTCGTCGAACCTGATCGCATGCTTATGGTTTCTGGCTCGTTGGCTTCTTCATTTGGCAATGTTTCTGCAGCTTTATTTGATGGCCAGACTTTCATCCCTTATATCGTCACAACATCATCCACTGGTGCACCTGGAACAGTTTCGTCCTTGTTTCACTCTTTCGCCTCTTTCAGCTTCAGTCACCGTAGTGAGTGAAAGCCATCTTTTTTTTAAACCCTGGACCATCTGTGACACTTGCATAGGTGTTCTGGCAGTGGGAGTTGTCATTCTGATCTCGATTGCGATCGCAGCTGGCGTTGTTTTCCTGCTCGCACTTATTGGGATTCTTTGGACTCTGTTCTCTAGGCGTGATGACAAAGTCAATAAATTTGATGGGGGAGAAGAGGATGATGATGATTCAGCACATCATCGGCCCTCTTCTTTACTCGAACATATCAATGCCGCTACACGGACAACCATTCTAGGTGCTAGCCCCTTTGGGAACAATAGTACGGAGAAGGGTGAAGAAAAGATGGCGAAGGAAGTAGAGGACCCATTTGGTCCCGATGCTAGCAATTACCTGCGGGCTGAGACACCATCCGACGCGGTCGGGGGAATGATGACAGAGGAAACAAGTCGCCTGGCTCACGCACGGTATTCTTTCGATGGAACTGGGGAGGGTGAGCTGCCCATTGCTACAGGCGCAGAAGTAGAGGTTTTGGATGATCGGGATCCCGCGTATGTTCACTCATCCCTAAAGTCGTACCTTCATATAACTGACCTTGGTGGTATACAGATGGTGGTATGCACGTGATGTGCGCACAGGTAGGGAGGGTGTGGTTCCTGCGGCATACTTGTATTAGATCTGTTTTTATTTCGCTTTTTATCGCTTGCACGTTATACCCGACCAAGCTTCTGGGCATTCCATTTCTCAATCTTTTAGTTGAACTTTCGTTAATTGCTTACTGGTCATTTCTTGGGCTGCATACTTGTGCACTTAGTTGGCTCAATATTTTATGAAACACCGGATTTAGTGCACGTAGGCAAACGGTCAATAGGCATCACTAAAAAAACGATGTGAGTGATTGCTAGAATGATTTTTTTTGCTGCCAGTACCTGAAGCACTGAGTAGGCCAATGGAGTATCATCAGCAAGACTCATGAGCAGAGGAAAAACAATACTCACGGGGGTCCCTAAAGTGCTTTTGAGAATTGTGAATAAAAGCGACTTTGGTTCTGAAGTCTTCACGGCGTTTCTGATCACGATACTCCCGCACATGTCGCCCAGCTTCTCGGGCTTCACCGCGATTCCTAGCTTTCACCACATCAGTCCCAGCACCAAATGCACCGAACCCTCCTTTTCTAGAAACCAGGGCTGTATTCCTGTCCGCAAGAAGACGACGGACGAGGGCCGTTCCAGAGTTAGGGTCTTCCGTAGCACCTCCGCGAGAAACGGTGTGAAAGGTTTGAGCATGATACTTCCGCATGGTGCGATGCCCTATGCGCGCTCCAGAAGGCAACACAAGCTCTAGATGAGAATCGCCATAAGTGATTTGATTGTCTGGAAGACTCTCCTCAGCGCCGAATTGGGTTGAGGAATTCTCAAAGAGGTTTTGATCATTGATCCCGATGTCTGGTCCCTCGTCCTCGTCTTCGAGATCCTCCCAACTGTCTGAATCCTCACTTTCAATCCCTTCCACTGTTTGTGGTTCCTTCATTGGGGCGTCTGGGTAGGAGCTTGTGAAGTCGTAGTAGTCCGAAACCTCGAGACGGTCATCAGGAGAATCATATGCTATTTTACAGTGACTCTTGTCCGTCATATGCTTCCTGGTCGCCTCTATTGTTCTGAACTCCCGGCTATTGCCATTGCAATATATACAAATATTGCCAACTGCAATCTTCTCCCCCAAGTAGGAGATCAATCCTGATACGTCAATCAGGTAATCTGCGTCGGGAATGAAGAATGAATGGGCCGTAGACATATGAGTCAGGTTATCCGTCAGATTCAGGGACTCCAACAAACAGAACAGACAGTGAGAGGGAGATAGACGGGTCCGCGCGGCGGCGATCTTCTCGTCGATGGTTTGATCGATTTCATTATCTGAAGTTTCGTCGTGGACCATGGCGATGGAACTAGACTTTTGTGGGAGTTCAAACGCCAGGTTTCCAGATCCCATTAGCATGTCCTCCTGGTCGAGAAGCTCCGCGTGATCTTGTACAGCGGTTATTTCTTGGACTGCTGAGCGGGTCAGCGCCTTTAGTTCGTTCTCCTTGTGCTTCTTGGAATTGATATGAGATCGATAGGCATTTTCTGTAGTGTATATCTTGCTGTATCACAGTAAAGCACACACGCAGATGAGAAGGGCCATTGTAGTCAGGGAAGGCAGACAATTTACCTGCAGACATCACAGGTGGATCCTTTAGTGGAAGCCGCTATTGCAGTTTCAGCCCTGCGTGCCAGGACTTTCTGATCAAACACATGTGTGCTGACTGGGGGAAGTGAGGCTACACGACGTTTCATGTTGTATCTATGGTGGTCCGACCGGTAGTGAACCCCTGCACACCCAGTCAGACCCAGATAATTGATAGATGGGAAGGGACCCACTTTGCTCTTCTGCAGAGAGAAATGCGATAGAGCATGTCAGACAAGTAAATAGGACTTGCTCAGACGGCAAGGGTTGAGACATTACACAAACGAGAGGAAGACGGGTTGAAATAAAAATGCTTGTCAGCTTACATCATTCTACAGCTTTTGGACTATAATAGTTGTATCATCCATCCATCGATAGCTCATTTCTACAGTCATCATTCTGGACACCTTCTCTTCTTCATTGCCTCCCAATGCGTCCCGAAGTAGACAAAGTGCAAGGTTCGCATTATCATGCGACGTTTCTTTCTTGGCCAGAAGCTGTACCAAAATATCAGCGAGATCGTCCAGTTGACATGCCTCTGACATATATAAATCAAGTAGTCCATCAGAGCACAAGATCAGGCGCAATGGCGTTCCATCTAAAGCACTTCTATCGACGTGATGAACATCCGCGCGATTTGAAATGTAAGGGGGTGTCTGATTTCTCCTGAGGAAATCCTCTGGTTTCATCGTTAATGAAAACCCTGGCTGAGCGTTCATAAAAATCTTTTCCGTATATATGGCTGGCAGCTTGAACAGATGGTCTCCAACCGCTGCTTCAAATATTCTAGTCGTGTATCAGTACCTGTGGTTTGCTCTACGTACCTCGCGTAACAGCAAGGGCGCCAAGGACTCTGTCATTGACGATGCAATCTGCTTCGTCGGGATGCTCGGCGGTAATTCTTGCGGTTTCAACATGATTTGCGCCATTGTGATAAGAACTTAGTCGAGAAGCTGTCCAATGGCCATCGGCATGACGAATTCCGAGTACTAGAGCCAGGTAAATATTGGTTTTGTACATTAGCAAGATATAGGAATCACCTGCTTGGGAGTCCCCTAAGCTGGCCACCCAAAGATTGGATTGTGATGGATCAACAAGAGAAACGAGTATTGTGCAACCTCTCATGCATCGTGCAATTATTTTTGAATTGATACCACCAGATTCGCTATCGTTGATGATCGCAGATATCTCACCATCAGAGAATCGCGCAATGGCAGCAGGATCAGGAAAAAGTCGAAGAAGGTCCTGTGTTAATGTGTTGTCCAGAGAATATATAGATTCAGCGAGAATCTCGGAGATGGTAGTGGGATTCAAGTTATTGTCACTGGATTTTTCCAGAGCCGTGGTCAAAGCTGAGTTGATAACACTAGGCAAAGCGTTGGAGACATAATCGACAGTGTCATGTCCGGCGTGTCCTGCATTCGGCCATAGGTGAGTTCAATCTTGATAGCAAGATGCGACGGGAAAACCAACCATCAAAAACACCGCAAAACCTCCAAGTGCCGTTTCTGAGCCTCCAGTCCTGGACTACATGGCGATCTTGATTGCGTTCTTCGATATTAGGACAGGGCTGGAATGAAAGGTAATCTGTATGATTTGCGAAAGACTTTGCGTCGGAGAGGCGTGCTAATTCAGACGAGAGTAAGGGTTCTGAAAGGGAGTGATATATCCAAAGGGCGTCAAGTTCGGGCCAATCCATATCTGTGTACTTGATCGACATGATGGAAGCAAATGGCAAGCTTAAGCTTGAACTCAATTACAAACTAACATGGGTTACTACGAGGGCATATGGAGGAAGTCCGGGGAAAAGTCCGTCCATCCGTCTGCTGATCCATCCGTCTGCATGTCAGCTGAGGTTGCTGGAACCGTTGAAAGCTCAGATTGTTCTGCGTGCGGGTGTCGCGTTTAAGTTATGCGGCAAGTCTGCTGAAACATGTTACGTGTTCGATGGAGAGATTACTGTACTAGACTTGCAGCAATACTTTCATGGGGGGGGGATCAACCCCTCTGGCCTCATGGCTGGGAGCGTCTGCGGGCAGGAGATTTGTGGACTTGGCCTTCTCATCGGCTGGCCTTCTGGGGTGCTTGTACTGGTTCGGGGAGGCCGCAGAGACTTGAGTGCTTACTTTATGCTTTGTTGGGTCACTTTGTGGCCTGACCCACCTGTGAGGGTGATGTCGGGGCAGCAGTTTCCTCTTCAACTTGCCCTTATACCCATAGACTGTACTTCATTTATATTAGCATACCATAGACTATGATCAAGCACCATGTCTTCAATTCCTAATATTACAAGATGAGGGATTCATGATATATTGCTCAAAGGGTATATAGATTACAATATTATTAAAAGACCTCAAGAGAGTGAGGACAGTCTGTAGCAGCATGATCATGACTCTCACAATCTTCACAGTATGTATCTGATAATGGACCAGAGATATGTGTGCTTGTAACCTCTGCCTTGAGAAGATTGCAACTGAAGATGTCATGCCCTGGCCTTTCACATATTTCACATACTTGCAACAATGTGGAGCTGTCAGTGCTTGGAGAAGGGCTTGTAAGGGGATGGGTTCCTGAGGTGTCCATATTGTTCTTGGACACCTTTCTCTGCCGGGCTAGTTTTTCCTTCATCTTTTCTAGCTCCTGCTCAAGTTCATCCTTCAAGAATTGGGTAAGCAACTTGTTTCACAGATAGAACAACTCCAGTCTTACTTCATGATATATCTTGGAGAGAGAAATGTATGGTAAGGATAAATGTATAATATTTTGGATTCAGAGATACACTCACCTTGGACTCCACTAGTGCTTCGAGTTCACTGATTTCCTTATTCAGCTGTTGGAAGTTAATCTATATCCACTATTACTAGTAAATGAGGCCATACATTGTGAATAGTACGCGCATTCTTGATCTCTGCATCTGCAAGTCGTTTGCGCAACTGATCTCGCTCCATCTTGATATGTTGTTTAGAGCTCATAATGAGGAAGTTACAGAAAACCATACCTCAAACTGTCTGCTTTGCTCCTGCAGCAGATGCTGTGATCCATCTGAAATGGCATGATCACCTTGAGCCAAATCTGGATCTAGATTTTCCTCAAGAATCTGGACCTCCTGAATAATACATTAAGTTTTATGATCAAGGATGACAAGCGATTGATAGTTTACTTGACGCAGCTGTTGTGCCTCGGAGGTCAAGAGCTGATTTTCTGATACCAAAAGTGCGATGTGTTGGGCTGCTGCTAGATTCTCTTTCTGGAGTTCTTGAACAATGTGTCTGACATTCACAGGTTCAATTGAGTATTTCATCCTTAGCATTTGAGATCATACTTGAGACCAGTAATTTCCTCGCGGACGGACGGGAGCTCTCCTTGCATGGGAGAAGAAGCCGGCTGAGGAACAACGCGCAGGCCATCATGCATCCCGTTACTGACTATTGCGTCTCGATTAATTTTCTTCCTTAATGAATCAAATTCGCTCGAGCGTTCGCCTAATGTCTGTTGCAAAACTTCAAGCTTGACCTCGTACTCTTTGTTTGTTCTTTGCAGCTAGCCACATAGTTATTGAAACCCGACGTAACTATACAACCACTTGACTTACCATAGCATTTTCGACTTCGAGTGATTTGACAATGTCTTGTTCTCGAGGCACTAATGTGCCATTACCTGGTGAGATATTTTCGCGGGTACGGTACTGCTCGAGAAGGTGCTGAAGCTTTGTTATCTCGTCATTGTAACGAGCTCGGTCACTTGAAGCACGTTGAGCAAACTCGGCAACTCGAGCGGGCAAGTCACCAGCTGTGCTGCTTGCGACCAACCCATCAAGGTTCTGTGGTTTCGAGGTCAATAGCTTGTAGGCTCTCGACGCGCGTACATGCCACTCACCGCAAGCTCTGCCCGCAACCCTTCAACTTCTGCTCTTGCATTTTCCAGCGCAACAGTGCTTTCACGAAGAGCTTCTTCAATCTCTTCCACACGATTTCGGGCTGCTGCTTCAGATTTAGCCATTCTTTCCACCTCTTTGCGACCTTCACTCAGCTCCTTCTTCATCCCGTCTTCCTTTTCTTTCAAGGCTTTCATTCTATCACGAAGAGCTACTTCTTCTTTCTCCGACATTACATGAGCATCTTCGATGATATCTTCCATCGTAGAAATCTTGCGCTGCAAATGAAGAACTTGTTCACGTAGAGTTTCGTTGTCAATTTGTGTGGCAGACGAGATATCGACGGATGTCGAGGTCAAGGCTTGATTCGCCTGCATGCCAGCCTCTAATGACGTGATGCGGGATTCAAGCTCGTACCGGCGACTGTCAGCTGCGCTGAGACGCTCTTCATAGAGAGCAATTGTTTCCTGTGGATGAGTGGTTACAAGAAAGTCGTTCTGCACGATCACAGAAAACATACCTGACCAGCCATCCTGAGCTCTTCAATCTGGGCTCCCAGCTCATGTTTCTCGTCCTGCAACTCTGCATACGCTCTTTCTATTCTGAGTTCCATATCAGTAATCTCAGCTTCTCTAGTTTTGCACAAAGCTTCCTGCTGTCGGGCGGTAGCTGCATGCAGATCAACGGCGTCTTCCAGAGTTTTAATGAGTGTAGCATCATCTTCCACCTTTTTCTGCATATCTTTGAAACGGTTATCGCTGCTGAGTTGCAAAGTCTCGAGCTCGGCTGTAACCCGCTGAAGCTCTTGCTCTAGAGAAGAGGATTGCGCACATTGGTTTTGAAGAGAGGTTTCAGAAGTTAGAAGCTCGGCCTCAAGTTGAACAGTACGACGCAGTGCGTCATCGCGTTCCTGCCCGACTGTTTGAAGCTGGGTGTCATTCCGATTATCATTGTTAGGTATAGAGCGCAAGCGTTCGTTGTCGTACTCCAATGCACCAATTCGTGATTGTAATTGGTCGATAAGATCGCGTTCATCTGTCGCGTTAGATCGAAAGGAAGTCGCAGAGTCTGAACGAGAAGGGACAGAGGGGGTGTCCTTTCCAGATATGTGAACTGCGGTTCGCTCTTGTAGCATTTTACCTTGAGCCTCAAAATTCGAACCCGCGGTACCTGCCTGACTTTCACCTTCACCGGTAATGGAATGTTCTACCATTGATATTGAGCGAGAGGACATAGGAGAAGCAGGCGGCGGCATTGCGACGGCACTAGGGATCCGAGCTCGAGAGGTGTTCAAAGATGACCGACTTTTATTTGAGGTTAACAAACCCACACCGATTTCAGAAACTCGGCCGTTGACTCCAGGTTTGGGGGTAGATAGAGAGGAGCCTGAGGGCCGAGTGGGTGAGGGGTGAGAAGAAGAAGATATGCGGCCCGAATCTTCAGGCTCTCCGCTCCTTCGGGTCGGGCTATTATATGCAGCGTCACGGGAATTGAGCTGTTTTGCCGTCATCGACATATACTTCGACGCTCGTGAACCTGCAGTGATCTTCTCTGTAAGGGAAGGGGAACGCGGGTTCGAAGTTGTTGGATGCGCAAGTGAACGAGGAGCGGGTGTGGATGTAGCGCCAGGTAAAGCACGTCCAGAGGGCGTAACAGGTATTACTCTCTCGCTGCTAGAGGGAGTGATACGTCCGCTGGAGATTGATGATGATCCAACAAGTCGAAATCCAGACTTCGACAACACACTCGATGGGGTTATTCGTCCGCCACGTGAAGATGCCACTGAAGAGGGTCGTTGCACTGCTCCTGGGCCAAATGTAGGTGGTGAAAGCTTGACTGTGGATACAAAAACACCACACTTCTCTGGACACGTGAAATACTGCTTCCTAGAGATTCAGAAAGTAAGTGCTGGGAAATTGTTCCAAAGGACAAAAGCTTGGAGGGTGACGAAGTTGAGATGTGATAGACTGCCTTACCTGTTGACAGAACCGTTGTTCTTTCCCATGCCTGCGAATCCTCCACCCAACTCGACACCTGCCCATACACCAGCCTTGCCGTCGATTTCCCCAATGTACCTCAAAGTGCCTTCATATCCAAGTGATTCGATTCTGACATTATCTCCTATATCGAAGGTTCGCATTGGACTCTTCCCAAAGACATCAGAATGGCGGCTAGAGGGGCGTGCAGAGATCGGGGTCTTTGCTCGCTCTCTGGGCAAACTAGAGCTCGCGGACGAGGTTGAGACAACAGAGGACGGACGACCCGCAACGGAACGACGTCCCGATTGTGAGTGAAGTGAAGCTGACGTCGAAATAGCCTGGGTCTGCGCAGGCCGGTGCTGAGCAGGGTCATTAGCTTTGATCGCTTCTGCGAGAGACATATATTCGACATCTGACGCATGCTGTTGGTTCACGCTCGACACTGACCGAGAACGGCTTGGTGTAGTAGGGATGCCGCTGGTCCTGCCAGGACCAGGGATGCCAGACTGTCGAGGTTTACCTGGAGTTGTCATTAGCAGTCAGTTGAAGCCCTCTTACAGAGATCCAACTAGATGATGTAATGATATGTCTTCTCACGACTACTACATAAGACTAATGATACAAACTTATAACAAACTATTGGGCCTATGTAAACGCACATCAGTGAAAGCGGGATCAGGTGGGCACAAGACTGACGACTGAGGTTGTTCCAAAACGCTCCGCTCTCTTCCTTCTTCTCTCGGCCTCTTCCGCATCAACATGTTCTGGAGGAGCAGACCGTTTCTGTCCCATCGACGCGTCGGGAACATGCTGAATGCCAAAGCGGGCGGCTCTAGCTTGGAGTTTTTCTGAATCCTATAAGGTTTTCGGAAAAGGTGGAATTGAAAAGTGAGATAGGAAACCTACATCAGGAAGGTTCCTTGCAGATGTTGGTGGTTTTGCGGTGACGTTACCGGGAAGCATGATAGGAGGCTTCTCGAGAACGGGAATGCCAAAACGGGCAGCACGTTGAGTTCGCTTCTCAGCCTCTGGGTCCTTGGTGGTATCGAGAGTATTAGCAGGGGATGCGGTTTGCGGTGGTGAGGATGGTTTGGACAGCACAAATTTTGGCGGGACCTGCTCGACCTGACGGGCCTGATTGTCCGTACTTCTGCGGGGATGGGGTAAAGGTTAGGCGAGAGGAAAAAAGACAGACGGACTGAGGGGGGGGATGGAGTTGGTAGTAAACCTGGATGGCTTCCGGGCTTGCAATGATGGAAGCTATGAGATCGGCCTTGATTGCTTTTGGGGGGCAGACGACATTTGCCTTTGATATGATTTCACGAAGATCGACGACTTTGAGAGCCTTTAGTTTCGATTCCATGGGGAGAGGTAGTAGGAGTGTGACATTCGTGACATTTCGTGACCGCTTGTGCTTGGACCAATCATCGATGGAGTTGTATCCGCCCGCCTATCAGCTTGGCTTCAACCGCCACGCCCAGCACGACTACAACGATCCCCTCTTCAACCCACATCTCACATCCAATAATATCCCAGACGACCAGCCCATTGACGACGAACCTCTCTATGTAAATGCCAAACAGTACTTTCGCATCCTAAAGCGTCGCGTCGCCCGCGCTCGCCTCGAGGAGGTCCACCGCCTCTCCCGCCAGCGCAAGGTTCGGCTCTCCCATTTTTCTCTTTCTCATAGATTTCATTTCATTCATCCAGCCATATCTTCACGAGTCTCGCCACAAACACGCAATGCGCCGTCCTCGCGGTCCTGGAGGTCGCTTTCTCACTGCAGACGAAATTGCTGCTCAGAAAACCTCCCCCACGGACCATTCAAGCCCTTCCATTCCAATTGAGAATGATCCTGATGATTTAGAAGACGACGACCCATTTCCAGCCATTGTCCCAGTTGACGGTGACCCCCCCATGAGACATACGCCCGGCCACATCGACATCATGTATCCCCTCCAATCGCACCCTGCAGATGTATCCCGACAACATCAACCTCAGCCTCAACCACAGTCCCTGCCTACCAGAACCACCATCTTCCCTCAACGCTTTAAGATCTCTACCAACTCTAACCCTGTACCTCTCAGCCCTTCCTATCCCGTTGCCCAAGTGCATCACGTTCCTCTTCCACACACCCAAACCAGACACCCTCCATCTGATATCAGCTTTACAGGTCTTTACGACCACATAGAGACAAACGTTGCTGATGTTCAAAGAAGGACATAGGAAATCATTCAATTTGGCAGAACAAGCTTGATTAACATAAACGACCATTGTAACTACAGAATCCGTCAACTTATCCTTCCTATAGTTGGAAATTCCTCTTCACCCTCGTTACTAGGGATCTACTTCCATAGAGTTATCTTCCCCTGTTACCTCGCTCACAGTTGTACCAATTATACCCTCGTTACTCTTCGAATCATCGGTTGAGGGGCCGTGCTGCAGAGGTCGGTATAATACGAGGGCCTGGCTCGAGCTGGGCGGTGGGTCTATAAGCTTTTTAGCATGCGATGCAAGTCGCTCAAGTAGTGGATGGGATATAGAGATAGAGGAGGTATCTAGCTCTGCACTTTCGTCGTCGTCGTCGTCGTATGCAAAAGAGTCCAGGTCGGTGACGACAATACCTGAGCTGTGTTGTGAAATGAATTTGTCGAAGGCCAATACGCGGGAAAACGTACGATCAGGCTCTGGCTCATACCAAGATGGGGTTCTCATTTTAACGTCGGGAACGGATGGCTCCTCTACATAGCTGGGTAGGATGACATCATGGGCTAGAGCCTCGACATTTGTGTTGTCCGTTGCAGACAAAAGTTCGCAAGGAGGCTGTACTAATTCAGAAATACAAGGCCAGCCAGGAGAAGTGGAAGGATGACCGGGAGCATCGGGAGTAATATGAAGAGAATTATTGAGGGTCAACTGGGCAAAGCCTGACTCAAGGACACTGAATTTGCGACGTTTTGGAGAGGGTGGAGTGGTCGTGGTGCTGACGGAGAGCTTTCGCTTCGTGGAGGGCGGGTCAAACCATGGATGTCGAATAGGAGTTGGGGAAGCCCGCATAGTCATTGGAATCAAGAATCGCAAAGTTCAATGTGTTCCGCTAGGCCACGACAGTTTGTCTTTATTTGCAGTAGCGCATCATGTACGTAGTAATGTTAATCGTAATGGAACACCAAAACTAGCCAGCTTCCTAACCGCGTTTCTTTGATACACCAACAGTCTTGCCTCGGCGACCTTGCAGATAACCGTTAGAAAACCATAACATCGAGATACGCACCAGTAAAGCTTACCCGTCGTTTTGGTATGTTGGCCCCTAACGCGCAGCCCCCAATAATGTCTCAGACCACGGTGTGCCCGGATCTTCTTCAGTCGTTCAAGGTCGTCACGCAGCTTCGAGTCGACACCGTTGGAAAGAATCTGCGAGTTTTTGCCATCGACGATATCCTTTTGTCTGTTAAGGAACCACGAGGGAATCTTGAACTGTGTGGGGTTTTGGATGATTGTAACGATACGCTCCAATTCGTCCGAGTTCAATTCTCCGGCGCTGCCGATAGAAATCCTAGTTAGTACTAACATTTGACTGCACATCTCAAGAACAGAGCACACCGCTTGTTCAAATCTACATCGGCCTTTTTGCATACCAAATTGGAATAACGACGACCAACACCCTTGATCTCCGTCAATGCATACATGATTTTTCTCTTCCCGTCAACATTTGTGTTGAGAAGACGAAGGATGTGCTATATTGGCGGATGAACATCACTGCCTGCAGGACATGAAAGTTCGAGCCACCTCACCTGGAATTGCTGATGCGCTTCGGGTACAACGAGAGACATGGTAGGCGTACTTGACCTGGAAAGATCATCAGCACTCGTACATCCGGACCATAATTCAGTCATCCATCAGCCCAACCGTCATCCATCCATCTCGTTCGAAATCGAAAGGATGAAGCATCAACTGGGCATACCACTCGCCCGTCCAGGAGGATATGCTCACCTTGGGCAAGTCCAGATTATGAAGAAAGTGTTCGCTGTTACTCTTGAGGTGACTTACGGGACTTTCCGGTTCTTGTTTGTGCAATATTTGCAAATATCACATATACAAAGCACTACATACTTAATAGATAATCCTTCGCTACATTTAGGGCCTCGTGCACTTGAAGGATTTCAGTCCCCAAGCCTTGCGCACTATCTTCTTTTCCCCCGGCCTAACATAAAAGGGTACAAATTATCAGATAGGATACCCGACCAAGTTAAGACTTGCCTTGCCACCCAAAATTTCTGCGACTTTCGATGCCCAAGTTCTAGCATCTAAACCTTTAACCTGCATTGCAGCAGGAACGTAATTTACATGGGCAACTTTACCACCGTCCTTGTCGATGCTCAGGACGTAGACCGCTTTCCCAAGCTTCCTACCTTGCGTCACGATACTCTGAAGGATCTGGGGGAGAAGAATAGACCAGATACGTCATCCATGCACAGACAGGAGCCATACCTTTGAGTTGCCGTCTACATCAAGAATGGCTACATAAGCTTCGGACGTTATGTCATCCTTGAAATGTTGCTGGATTCTCTCTATTGCCTAACTCAAGTGAATCAGTGACGACAAAAAAATGGCAATTAATGAGAACAACCTCTTTGCTGGCGACGGCTTCCCTTTCCTTGACCTGTTTATCAAACGCCTTACGAATGATAGCTAGCCGGTCCCTTAATTCGGCTTTTTTGGCAACCGAGATATCTGCTTGTCCCAGTTCCTGTAGAAAACGAAGAACGATCAACATACCGTCACTCAACAGCACAGAATGACACACCACACTGAATGCCTTTAACCCTGCAACTTTTTCCTTGCCGCTCGTCCTCTCCAATGCGTCAAGCTTCGTCTTGAGGGCCTCTGCAACCCGAATCACGTCCTGCGCCTCATGGCCTGTCACTGCTACAATTCTGCGTATCCCTTTGGCAATTCCTGATTCTTCTGTGATGACAAAGTCCTTGATATCACCGGTCCTGGCAACATGACTGCAAACCTGACTTTGAAAATACTAGCGTCAGACTGGTAAGATGAACCTACGTCCCACCACAGAACTCCACACTTGTGCGACGCCATTTTAGGTTCTCCACATCCTTTGCAATATCATCGACGTCATACTCCAGTGAAACAACTCGAACGGGATCAGGATACGTCTCACCAAAGACAGCCCTCACTCCAGCAACTTCCCGGGCCGTCTGCAAGTCAAGATCTTTGCTAAAAACCTTGACATTCTTCTTTATCCAATCAACGCTCATGCTCTCTATACGGGATAATTCCAGAAGGCCAATTTGCGCTTTGTGAGAGAAATCAAAACGGAGTTTGTTGGGGGCTACCAAAGAACCCTTCTGATCGATATGATCACCGAGCACCTCGCGCAAAGAATAGTTCAGAATGTGCGTTGCTGTATGATTATTCCGTAGCGGCCATCGACGAAGCTATTGAACAGCGTAGGTCAGCTAGGCTAGCATTAGCACCATAGAAACTCTTCACCTCATCGTACGAAGATACAACTTCGTCCCCAACTTTGAGCTCACCGTATTTCAGACGTCCAGTGTGAAGGATATAGCCGTTGTACACCTGAACATTAGTCACCTCAAAGTCCGCGACACCGTCCAATACAATGTTGCCTGTGTCGTACTCCTGTCCGCCTGATTCCGCGTAGAAGCTCGTTCGATCAAGAAGGAGTCCAAAGGTGGTATCGTCGGGAATCTCAGAGGTCGATTGAACAAATGTTTTGTTGTAGAAAACTGCCTTCACATTTGCGGAGATGTTTCCGAGGTCTAGTAAAAGGATATTGGAATGGAACTATAAGGTCATCCAAATTTGCGACTTACTAAATTTCGCCGAGTCGTCGGTCTTTGGTACGCTCTCATCTTCTTCTAGCACCGCAATGTCATGTACGTCTAGCTTGACAAGCTGGGTGGCCGCTTTCTTTTTGGTAACTTTGCTTGCTTCTCTCGATAGTGCCTGCGCTTCTTCGAATTCCTTATCATTGACCCCAAGACCCAATTCCTCCGCCATGAGACGAGTCAAGTCAACCGGAAAACCGAACGTATCATACAATCGCCATACATCTTTCCCATTCAGCTCCGTTGCATCTTGTTTTCTCGCGGCCTCCGCATAAGAATCGAATAGCTTTTCTCCCCTATCCAGTGTTCGTGAGAAAGACTCCTCTTCCTCATCAAGTATTTCTTTCATGACGTCGAGTTTCTTAGTAATTTCAGGGAAGGCCTCACCCTAGATAAAGATTTCACAGAAGAATTATTTGGTTTGAGAGATCTCTCACCATACGTTCCACCACCACTGGCACCAGAGAAGAAAAAAATGTTCCCGTTGGAACTCCGAGTTTCTTCCTAGCGTAGCGGGCACCTCGTCTTAATATCCGTCTCAGAACGTATCCCCGACCTACATTGTTCGGCACGCCACCATCACTCAGAGCGAACGCCAAAGTTCGCACATGGTCCGCGACAACACGGTAAGCTGTGTCAATCCCGTCCACATCGTCGTCACCAAACCGTCCCTCATATGCCCGAACTCCGGCGAGCTCTCGCACTCTCTCAAAGATCGGGGCAAAAACATCCGTGTCGTAGTTCGATCGTCTGCCTTGAATCACAGAGACAAGGCGCTCGAAACCCATGCCAGTATCAACGTGCTTTGCGGGTAAAGGGCGCAGAGTACCATCATCTTCACGATTGAACTGTATAAAGACGTTGTTCCAAATTTCCAATACGTCAGGATCATCTTGATTGACGAGCTGAGCGGCATTCCGTCCGCCGATACGGTCAAAATGTATTTCGCTGGAAAGGATGTGAATAACTGCGAAATCTTGTTGCATTATTGTTCACCTGCAAGGACCACAAGGCCCAGTTGCACCCATTTCTACACAAGACGGGATCAAAGTGATGATAATTGTGTGGGGGGGTAGCACATACCCCAAAAATTATCTTTGGCATTTCCAGGAATGATATGATCTTCAAGTACTCCTTGATCGAGCCAGTATTGCCTGGCTTCAAGGTCTGGCTCCAAACCGGTCTTGGGATCGCCCTCGAAATAGGTTACGTATAGGCGATCTTGTGGAAGGCCGTAGACACAGGTCAGGAGTTCCCAGGAATACTCTATGGCTTCTTTCTTTCGGCGGTGTATGGGAATGAGTAAGTTAAAGTCATAAAACGAAGGCAAACCTTGAAGTAATCCCCAAAAGACCAATTTCCCAACATTTCAAAAAATGTATGATGATATGAATCTTTCCCAACGTCATCCAAATCTGATGGAATTTCGGTATATGACGCTGATTTCATGTTGGTTCCTCATACCATTATGCTTTCCACCGGCTCTAATACATTTTTGAGAATTGAAGGCACGCTTCAATTTTGCCATGTCTGATTGCGGATCGACGGTTCCAAGAAAGATAGATTTGTACTGGAGGAAAGGGGTATAAGTTGGAAAGAAAAGAAAAGGACGATCATACCTGGTTCATACCAGCATTTGCAAACAAAAGGGAAGGGTCATCGTAAGGAATTGTCGAGGAGGAGGGGACGAAGGTATGGTTTTTCGAGTGGAAATAGTTGAAGAACTCTTCGCGTACTTTATCGGCGGTCCAGGGCCCTGAGTATGGCTGATTGGACATGGGTTTGGAAGCAAATCGTCGAGTTCTTTGAAAATGAGACAAGAGGCAAGAGGATTGTCGGAAGAGAAGTTTGAGCATCCAAACGGGCTCTAACTAGTGACTCGGAGTTGACGTTTCTGTCACGTGTCAAGCACATGCATTGTCACCTGATTGCAGTGACTTCTGTCTCCTACTACCTGTAGAAATGCCTCGTATACCACGGCCTCTTATATATCTCTTCACCCATCTACCCCGTCTGAAAACCCTCACCGCTGTTCGTCCAGCGAATTCGGCCGACATCGTTTCCCTTCCCAAAGCCGTACCACTGTTCCTGTCACGTCGCTTTCCTCCTCTCCCCATGTCTACTCCTTCTGTCTGGGAATCATCACCCATCCTTGGTTCACTACTGCAGTTGCGCCACGCACAACGAGGCAACGAATACCAGCCGTCCCAGAGGAAAAGGAAGCGGAAGCATGGCTTCCTTGCGCGGAAACGGAGTCTTGGGGGAAGGAAAATTTTGGCTAGACGTCTCGCTAAGGGGAGACGGTACCTAAGTCATTGACATGATCTAATGTATGTTCTTGCACTAGTCTTTCCTGGTAGAGATGCAGCTTATATCCGGATTACCACAGTCACCATCGTTGGACAACTACTTATAACTTTGATTATCCCTGCCAATCATAGTTTCTACTTTCAAGTTTTCTAGTCTGTTTTAACATGTCACGAATAAACCGTCTGCCGGGGCGCTTCCCGTGTCAACTGTTCTTCATTTCTGTCAACGTTTATCGTGCATTACACTTACAGGTGCACAATATGTATTCTTCATCGATTATCCTTCTCCTTCAGAGCTCATAGATTGCATTGGTATTTGGCTTTACTACTTCTGACGTAACTTGGCGGCGTGCTGAGGCCCTTTACGAGAACATGAGGTGATATATTAGTATTCAACAATATGGTGGGACCTTCCGTGCTGTCTACCACAAAATTCTCTATCACTAGACGTCGATGTTCTCCACGTTGCTCATAACATGCCTAGTCGTGTCTTCACCTGGGATTCCGAACATAAATGGTTTGCTCGGTAGCAACATGGTTTGCTCGCGGTTATCCGTACATGAAGGGACACGTATACCAATATCTTTCTCTTCTTCTTCCAATGAAGAGTGTCGATAGAGATATGATTGAGGTGGAGACAGTGGTGATGATGGGGTGAGAAGGAACCCATTTTGGATGGAAGTTAATAGCGTTGATATAGGTGTAGCCGATATATCCATAGGACCTTCTGATGAGGGTGGCTTTGGGGTTTCATGTAACGTCGCTTCTAGGTCACAATCATCCGACAACTCATGTGCATGAGGGGGTATCGAGAGGGTGTGTTTGTGATCGACATCGCCGGGATGAGACGGTGGCGACCCAGCACAGGTGGTAGTTGCTACCCTCCCAGAAACCTCCTCATTCTGCTCAGTTTGGGGCAGAGCTTCGGTACTCGGCTCGACTGTAACTGGAAGGGCAGGTGAAGGAGCGGCTGAGGTGTGGATTGAAGGTGCGATATGGTCGCTCTCCTGCTTGGCGACAGGGTGAGGTGCTTGCTGCGAAGGAGGCAAGGGAAGTGGTACTTCGCAAGGAGTTGTAGACCGTGGTGCGGGTTGACTCTCGTTTGTTTGAACAGTCCGAGTCTGTTGGTTAGGAGTAGATTTTGTCAATGGCTTTGTCTTGCATCGTCCCGACTGCCCCCAAGTTGGCTTTGGGATCGTTTTCTCTGATGGTTTACGTTGAGTAGCATTGGCGCGTGAGATTTGCGATAGAGTGGGTTGGGAAATAGATCTCGAGGATTTAACGGAGGACAGAGGTATCGCGGTAGAAGAACTTGATCCAATATCCGACTGCGGTATGGGTTTGGATCTCTCCGATGTGGTCTTGATGGGAGCTAAGCCGACTCCGGACCGAGGGTGACTTGAAACAGGACGGGTCAGGGCAATCCTAGTGCCTCTGTTGCTCTTGCTCATGTCTGATTCTTGAGAATTCACTACGGGCAGCGGCACTCTTCGTGGGCCACTTGTGGAGGATTCCTGAGAAGATTTAGATATCGTGTATGCGCATTGAGGTCGTCGCACGCCCTCGTGACGACCAGTGGCTGAGGTAGGGCGTACGGGTAGTCCTGATCGCACGGTTTCTGTTCCTGAAGACACAGAACCCGATGCTGTCATCTTGTTGGAAGACATGGATGACGTTGAGCGGGATACCGGCAGTACTGTATTCGAGGATTGCATGGGCCGCACGGGTACATATTGTGGGGGGGGCATATCCAAATCGGATACTGTAAGGGGGGCGTGCCGGGTGGGTTTGGTAATTGCCTTTCCATGCTCTAGATCATTTGATGAGATGGTGCACGAGGCTGACTTGGTGTGTGCCTGCGTGGAGGGCTTGGAAGCTACACGACTAGAGGATAGCGCAGACGTTGAGGATGAAAGTTGAGTCGTAACCTTTATCGTGGACGCCAGTCGTGCAAGCACAGGTTGTGAGCTCGTAACACCATTTCTTATATCAAGGTATTTTTTGATCGTTGGAGTGAGGGGATTGGTGAAGCTAAAAAGAAACGAGTAAGGAACCGATAGCAAACGTCGTGCGATGTCCCACATACCTTTCTATCCGACTTGGTAAGATAAGTTTATAAGCTTCGAATAGTTTCTTGCCGACCCTCCTCACGTCTGGATGAGTATCTCTGGCAGTGGTGCGTATAATGGCCTCGATATCACGAGCACGTGTCTCTTTCTCCAAGTCAGGAGGATTGAAACAGTTCATGCACATCAAGGTTCCTTCTGCAGCTACAAGCCTCAGGGATACGGATTTCTCTTTGATAGAGGATAAGAAATATGAGAGGATAGAAGGGAGTTGCGTTGCTTCGACAAGAGTGAAGATGCAGGCTCTTGAACGCGTGAGGACTACTTTGTTTGTGCGACTGCATAATGTCAGGAGGACTGGGAGAAAAATGGAAACAAGTGGATCAAATCCGGACCCAAGCCCTGATGCTAATACACCGACGAGTTCCATGGCCGCACCAGAAAGTCGAGTTCGTTCCGAGTTCATGGCATTTATTAGGGGGCGAGAGATAGACTGTATGATAGGAATGAGGTCTATGGCGAATTCAAGAGCACCGTTGCGACATATAACAGTCAAGGAAGTGATGCCATGAGAAATGGTTTCCCAAGAGTCTTCAGTTTCCGCTAGAAATAGGGTCGACTTGTGAGCGTCGATTTGTTGCCTCAGCGCCTGAAAGAGTGATTCAAAAGCAGAAGAGGACGCAAAAAGGAGGACATACGCTGGATGCCATGCGAGCAGAAAGAAACTACTTGTGGACAACAATTGAACAAACCTGTCTGCCACTGCCACGTGATCGCGTATTGTGCTGTATTTTGACACTCCGACCGCACGACAGCCTTGTGTGTTTGTCGCAACTCGCTTCACGCCACTCCTTCCTCCCCATTCATGCTCGCCAGGCTGCGAGTGGCTGCCTTTTCTTCCCTTCTCTTGTCGTTCGCTTACTCCAGAGAGGAATCTCTATGTAAGTCGTTCTTTTCAACGCCCGTAGCTACCTCTTGAACGTACAATTACACAGTTACTTCATCCGTCACTTATTGCGAACCACCAGAGACCCTTCTCATCCAACAGTTTGATCTGGCCTACGCCACAAGCAACCAGTCTATTTTCTTCAATATCTCTGCCGCTAGTGTCGTATGTCCTGCCCATAGTTGTGCCATGTACATGGACTCACGTGTTTCCCAGGAAGACAACGTGAATGTGACAGCCAACCTTCTACTCAATGTTTATGGGCTTAACCCCGTGAATATTACGCTGGACTTATGCAACATCCTTGGTGGAGTGCTTTGCCCTCTTCCAATGTACAATTTCACTGGCTCTGATTCCATCTCGCTGCCCGATTCTCTCGAAGTTTCTGGCAGGATTCCTGGAATTGCATTCAAAATTCCCGATCTCGAAGGTTTTGCACAACTCACTCTCACCGAAGCGGCCACCGGCAACGTCAAGGCATGTGTACAGGCCACCTTGTCTAATGGCTGGTCGACACACCAACCTGCTGTCGAATGGCTGACAGGTGGTGCTGCTCTCGCCACCTTACTGCTGGCCGCCTGGCAATCCCTTTCTTCAGAGACTCTTTTACCATTTCGACTCATGGACTTGATTTATCTTTATCAAACAATTGCCTCTACGTCCCTCCTCAGTCTTAACTATCCTTCAAGCTATCGCGCATTCACACTTAATTTTTCCTGGGCGATAGGCCTTTTTTCGACCCAACCATCCTCTCCCGTTCAAAGATCCATAAACCGAATGCGCCACTTGACAGGGGGAACCCTTGCTGACGCAGCTACAGGATCAGCTGTCGGCTTTGTGAATCGCAAGCTCAGCCCGTACAATATCCTCAGCTCGAATTTCTTGGCTTCCCTACCTTATATCTCGAGCTTGCAACAACTGAACTTTGCGCCAATCACCAACTTGTCGCTCTTGAGGTCCCGGGGATCTCCTGAGGTCTTCAGAACTCTTGCAAGCAGCCAAGGAGAAGTGCAGACGGTCACAGCAGCATCATCAAATGTCCTGGAAGCAGGTATTCCGATATATGTCAATTCACTTCACATCGCAACGGCCAATGCGTTTATGACTGTATTTATCTGCGGACTTGTTTTGGCTGCATGCGCAGTTGGGGTATACCTTCTGGCGTACGGGGTGTTCTTAATGCTGGGACTTATAACTCCCATCCTAGGCAGGGAAGAGACGGCTGGACGCGCTTACCGTTCAATCATCTACGCTTGGTGTATCCGCCTGGTAAATAAACACGTCAATATCCGTATACCAAATAATACTAACATTACGGTAGGGACTTGTCATATACTTTCCCTTCATGATCTTTGCATTCTATCAGTGGACTCTGAAGGATTCATGGCTTTCACTCCTCCTCTCTATCATCGCAGTCTTGGTCGTCATCAGTCTTGGCTCATATCTCACATTTCTGACCATCCGCCCCGCCCATCGCTCTACCCCCCATGCGTTGCACTCGGATCCTGAGCATTCCTTTCTTTGGGGCACTCTTTATGCACAGTACCGGGCACCGCGCTACTATTTTTCTATTTTTCCGGTGATAGCCTGCTTCTGCAAAGCGATCTGCATTTCATTTGCGAATGGTAATGGAGAAGTGCAAATCATATTGATAATCATCTTGGAAGGCATCACCGTCATAGCCTATCTTGCCCTTCGACCATGCACAACTAAAGGAGGTGATGTATTCTCAACATTTTTGGCCAGTATCAGACTCCTGTGCAGCGCCCTTACCATCGCGTTCGTGGAGCGACTAGAGGTGGCACCCATCCCACGGGTAGTCATCGGCCTTGCCATTGCCACGATATTCTCAGTTGCGGTCATCATCATCTTCATCAATATTGTCGCGCAATCTAGAATCGAGCAGCTTTGGCACCACGACCGTTCCCCTGAATCTGGCAATGGGTCCATGTTAGAGAAGGGAGAGCTCTATCCTTCGAAATCTTCAGGCCGCATCAGCCAGCCGAATCACACCACTCCTGGACGGAGCATTGCCCTAGACCCCCCCATATTGCAGCCTTATCCAATATCCCCGGCTACGACCGCAACAGAACAGCGAAGTCTCCGTTCTCACGATTCTCACACGATCACTACAAGCTCCCCACCGCCACGACGATGGTCCTTCTCACCGCTCAATTCCCCCAGCAATTCATCGCAACACCATCGACCGCCATCATACATATCTTCAACAGTTAACGAGACAGGTTCTCTTACCCATACGGACTAGAATTTAGAACTTGCACTACTAGACACGCACGGCGACTCGTTACTTTACCACCTCTTATTTCTAACTTTACTTATATCCCCTATTGCTACACAATAGTCACCAATGGGTAGCAGGGGTTTCTCATGATATATTTGGTGTGCTTTATTCGAGTCCGCCGGGACAGGAGCTCTCGCGATGCAACAAGAGTACTAGAAGTTGACTCCCGAGGTCCATTATCCATTCCTTCAAGCCGGTGATTCAAAATGTTCCCATTGTGCATGTGTATGTATCATCTCTTGTTCACTCCTGATGGGCATTTAATAACTATAAGAACAGATTTCTGGGGTAAATCAAGCAAGAAAGGCGAGCCTAGGGTTGGCAGCCAGTACGAATAACAAACGGTCGGTCAGTACGATAACTTTCAAGCCAATGTACCCTAGAGCAACAAACTCATCAGCAATCAAAAGGATTGGAAGGCTGTTGACACACCATGGGGTCCCATGGGGGTAGCACAACTTTCTCCCCAGATTCGTAGACCCGTACGAGGTCCCTTGGAGCTAGATTCTTGGGTACGACCACTTGATAAACGAATCTGTTGGACTGATTACGGGGACCAAAGTAGAAAAGGGTGCTGAGAAGCTCACTGTTCGAACCATCCATCAGTCATCACAAAGTAACCATCCTTGCCCACAGTTTCTCCCCATGAATTCTCGACCTTGTAACGAACTGGGTTTCCCTGTGCATCCAAATGAACCCCAGATATCACCATGGCATGTGTCATGGATGATTCGTTAACTTGTAAACGTTCTGCTTTTGTGAGACCCAATGTGATATCAAAAGCATTCTACCATTTCATTTTGACAGCAATTCAACTGCCGGCCTCGTTTGTTAGAACAGCTCACGCACCTCATATTCAAACAACGCAGTATCCATTATTCCTGCCGTTTTATCGGAGAATTTGCCCACGTCACAGCCGAAGAAGACCGGAAGACCTGCTTTGATCATCTTGGAACATCTTCAGTGAAGCTTTTAATACGACAAAGGACCAACACACCTTGGTCACAGCTTTTTTCATATTGTCAATTTCGGTGTTGACATCTGAAGCACAATATAGGTGGAGTGAGTTTCAATCGCAAAGATCAGCTCACACTGCACAGGGCGACCACCCCAGACATTCCCCAGCTTATCAACCGTGTACAATTTGGAATAATCGTTACGAGGATCGTTGATGAGCGAAAACGACTCGGAAGGCTGCGGAAATCGAACTGAACCATTGAGCGAACTTCAATATTACAATGGACACATACAGGGTAAGGTTTGGCCGCAAACGCTTGGAAGTACTCGAGAGGTGTTCCTTCCCATGTTGCTACCTTCCCATCAACGTTAACGTAGTCCCACACAAACTTCTCATCAGGTTTAGGAGGAACCCCGAGTGTCGCAGTCATTATATTGTAAATTTCTTTCATGAGTTCCTGTTTCTTTGCACGAAGAGCCAAACCAAATATATCTTCTGGAACGCATGCAACACGCAAGGATGACGAAAGGCGGCGCAAGATCAGAGCATGTTCCCGAAGTTTGGTCTTGATAAGGGCATTGAGCGGTCCGGACAAAGACGAGTGGATAGACTCCGGGAAGACAGATTGAGGGACAAGCCCGTAGCCCTCGATCAAATTTACCGACATATCCCACTGGCCACCATCACTAACAAGGTCGGCCGAGAGATGACTGATGAGTCGATCATCAATAGGGAGATCTGCGTGCTCGATGGACAGTTCAAGGTAGTAGTTTGCTTTGTTGAGTTTGTCCCAGAAGAACAAATAAGACTAAAGACGTTCATACATAAGTAGGCGCAGCATGATTGGGCCACGTGTGATACCTGGGATAACTGGAACTCTTTGAGCTTGAGGCTTTTCATGATGCTGTAACGAAGGACGTTGGTAGTCGCAAAAATCCAGCATCTACCACTGCTCTTCTGATCCGTGACGGGACCAGTCTTGAAGTCCACCACATTGTTGAAGACGTGAGCGTCACGGATAGAAGCTGAGCGGGAGATGAGGGCTGCTCGGATGTCAGAATGTGGGAGAATTGTGCGTGCCAGCTGTAACTTAGAATTTGAAGATGCGGAGGTCTCCCAGGCCGAAACAGTATCCAGTGAGAGAGCCCCACCGACAGAGTTTGGAGAAGCGATCAAAAGGGACGAGAGGGAATGGCATGTATCTTCAATAGCACACTTTTCGCCTTGAGCGGTTTGTTGAGTAGGTTTAGATGGCGAAGAACCCATGATAATGTTGGGAGAATGGGAAAGAGATAAGCAATACGAATACAAATCTCCTTGGCTATATAAGTAGTAGTGCAACGGTCCGGATGCTCCGGTCAATCGTATAATAGAGTGGCCAAGTACAAAGTAACGAATCATTCGAAAGGATTTGTGCGACCCGCCTGACAGTCATCCTAAGCTATGAAGTCCGGGAAAGCTATGTGAACGCACCTGGCAATCTCCACCTCGGTTGGGTCCTTCGCCGCATCCACATAACCAATCATGCCACCATCTCCCTTCCCTCTGGTCGTCGTCTACAGGAGTGGGGTGTAATGTCGGTGACAGGGATGTGGTAGGATGTGGAGGCGTATTGGTGGTAGGGAACGACATTAAAACCGAAGGCAAACCAGCGGGTCTGGATGTACTGGGATGGGGCGACTTGGGCAAGCTAGGAAACGCTGATGACGAGGGCCCTGATATTAAACTCCTTCCAGGTAGCTGCTGCTTGTCCTGGGAGTTAGAAAAAGTCCTGAGACCCCCGGGCGGGTTGGAGAACGGATTTTCCGGATAAGATTCTTCGGACAACCTGCGTGAGGGGGACGGGGCGGGACTGGGGTTGGGGCTGATATCAAAACTTCTCAGGGAATCGGATCTGAGATTTTCTTGCGAATGTAGAGCGACATGAGTCCTGAAGCCTTCGCTCTGCATCCTTTTAGGCCAGAGTAACCGAGTGATACCCCCAATCATTGAGGACGGCGGTGACTTTTCAGCAAACTCCCGTACCGACTTTCGTCTATGCCGTTCAGCGACATCCCACTGTCTAAGATTCTGGAGAAGAAAGTCTATAATTTGTCTATGAGGAGGCCTCTGAGACAGAACGATGCTTACCTCTGTGACTCGACTTGTGTCTACCTCATCTTCATTCATTGGAGGATATGCGGACGGCAGGGCTTGGTCGTTGTTTTCGTCATCTCCTCTCTCACGCGTGCTAGTAGATGGTGTTCGTGCGTAGTTAGGGTGGGTGGAATTGCTTGCGAACGACGTCGAAGGGATGGACGCTATGGGTGATGTTACCATTGCTGTTGAAATTTGCTCTTATTTGAATAAGCGAATTGCCAACAATACTGCCATGTGCGTAGTAGAATACCCTACAAAAAAAATGAAACGGTTTGTCTTCACGGTATACTTACGAAGATTGATAGTTTGAATCAGAATCGTCCTTCTACCTTCCTTCCTTGCTGCATCATCAAACCCTCATCGTACTCAGAACTCCCATCATCCGCAAGGTAATGTCTTAAACCTGAGGCTTTAGGTGCTGCATTCTGGAGGATGGGTGCATGTGCATCATCCGAGAAAGCTCCATCGCGGCTATACACGGTACTCCGGAAACTGTTCCCATTTCCAGGTAACGACAAAATCGACGCCCGAGCGGTTTCTCTCATTTGCAAGAGATTTCGATGGAAGGCATTCTAGACGATTGTAAGTATAGAGATGATTCAAAAGAGACCGGTGTATTTACTTGTTCACGCCAATACTGAAGTCGCTTCTCCCGCTCTTGATCACGCTGCTTCCGATGGGTAAAGAAAAGTCCAAACAATGTACCGAACATCCCTATTGATGGAATCAGCTCTTGTTGGAGTCCAAAACAGTTAAGAGTTCACCGCCGAAAATTCCAAACGCTACTACAATGTAGACCCATGTGCTAAATTGACGGGGGACAGCCTCGCTGACACCGCAGACGCCGGAGCTTAAGCAATTCCAAGAATCGCACCTAGACAACAATCAGCACCGAATTCAAGATGGAGAGACTCGTGGCTTACTCCTTATCAGCTGTACAGGTGTCGCCCAATAATTTGTTCTGCATGCAGACTTTCTGTTGTGAATCGCAATACAAGCCTAAACGGCAGTTGCCACTATGATGGCATCAAGGTGTTGAGGAACGGCAGTCAGTGTTACTTGACGCACTCACCGAGATACAATGTCTATGAATTCGCCAGTCAGGCTGTAGGCCGTGTATGCAGTGTTTTCAACGATACAATCATTGCCCAGCGTTTCGTTTGCCCACCTGGAACAGGGTTAGGAGGGAAGGGAAATTGGCAAAACTGTTACCCACATGCACTGGTTATTGAGACAGATAGAGCCATTGAAGTTGAGTCCACGACCAGTATTGTCTGCAAGGTCCTGGTAGTTGGGTGGGGCCTCACATTCATCTACGATGGTAAAGGAGAGGTAGTTGAGCGACAGAAGATGTTAGTGAGACTGAAATCTACCGTCACGATTAAGCTGACAAGGACTCCCGACCAGAAGTAAAGACTGGCATGCGTCTTCTTCGTCTGGGCAAAACTCGCCATTAGGACACATGGCGGGAAGACGGTCGTCAGGGTTGTAGCCAAAGGGAAATTGGTCCTTTCTGCATCCCTTAGGAGTGCATACTCCACTAGGCGCACACCAATTCTGAGAATCACACTGGCTCCAAAACTGATAAGTGCCAGCTTGAAGATGATTTTCGGCCTGACTACAGGATGAATTCGTGCTGAGGCTACCAGCTTGTACCGAAGAGTAGCAAGAAAAGAAAAGGAGTGTGAAGGTCAGGAAGCATATCATTGCAATTGAAAGAGAAAGCTGTTGCCACAGAAAACGATTATGTGATCATCTAATCCATGATGTTTCTAGATTTTCTCAAATCTTTATTCAATGTATTTTGTAGCCCCTCCAAGTCTAGTCCATCCGAAAGTTCTACAGGTGGACAACAGCCATATCCTCAGCGGCCCTCAACTCATGGGGTGCGCTTGATTATCTTTGCTCGCTCAACTGGACTTACACTTCATTAACAGGAGAGCAATGCATACTATATCGATCTTAGAGAGCGTGCTAGCGAAGAGGGTCGTCGAATGGCTAGATGCTTTGAAGAAAGTCACTTATTGTATTCTCGGGGCGATGGGGCGGGCGCGAAATCACTCTCGAACGAAGGCAAGGAACACCAGCGAACGATGGAGAGATTGAACAAAGAAGCCAGTGATTGGATATTCCTCGGTACTTGCATATGTTTATTGCTATCCTTCTCCCCTTCCCGTAAGCGGTGACGCAACTGGCTTGATTAGAAAACAACAAGGTCGGCTGCTCGTCGCTATCTTATCGATGTCCTGATTATCTCTCCCTATAGGATAGTAAAGCTGGTGAAATTGACTTGCATGGCCTTTATGTCAAGGAAGCTCTGGAACGTACCGATCGTGCCATACAGGATGCAAAAGAAAGAGGCGACGCCGAAGTCCGTCTCATCGTGGGTCAGTGGATTCTTGCCATGAATATTATCACACGAATCAGTCCAACTGATTAACTGGCTACAGGTAAGGGTCTTCACTCCAATGGAGGGTCTGCAAAAATAAGACCAGCCGTAGAAGAGTTGATTCAAAAGTCGGTTCCCATACCACTCAGAAACTCATACCCTGATCAGTGCGAAATCACTTAGGCATCATCTCGTTGCTGCACTCGATACTCGTAATTCGGGTGTACTAATCGTTCAAATCAATTCACCCGACAATCAAGGAATTGGAGTAAAAGAAATTTCGCAGTGTGTGGACCGTGACGAAAGGTGTATCATGATGTGATTACTTAGTACTGGATATGCCTCAGGAGCTATTCTACCCAGCTGACGGATTCCGATAAGAATTGATATAAAGAGAGCGCTGTTACGCAGAACGGTTGACCATGTACATAGTAATATACAGGAACTCCAGGTATCATTCAAATTTCGAGCCCGACGAGCACAAATGCTGGGTTGACCTGATATACTGGCTTCGTAACAACGGCTCCACCGACATACATGAGGGAGTGAAGGAGAGCTCCCAAATCGGAGGAGGATCTCTCGAGGGCGATAATGAGAGCAGAGCATTCAAGACTCTCTTCAGCAAGATCCAATAGAGCAACGATACTAATGGAGTTGTCAATCCATCGACAATTCAAGATAAACGGTTATGATACCTTTCTCTGACGCTAACGGATTCTGCGCTTTTGCCATCCACATACAACGTCTTCGGTTTTCCGGGCAGTTCAAGCACCATGCCCTCGAAAGCTGTTCCCAAGTTTGGAGCTGAAATTGCAACACTTTTGGCAAAAGGTAAAGCATGCAACCCTTGATGAGGGAACAGCGTCATGAGGAAATCAAGAGCATCCCTCGAGTGTTTGTCGCTGATGGACGGGGAGGTTGAACCTAAATTTCCAAAATCACTGGTGTCGTTATCGGGTGTAAGGGGAGGTGTTGATATATCTGAGTTGCAACTAGTAGGCACAGAACGATGGCATGAAATCGGCCGAGAAACGTTCGAGGGCCAGATCTGGGCGACGGAAGACTTTGCATGGGAAAGGAATGCGGAATCAGGAGTGGATCTATCGGGGGAAGGATATAGAGCATCATTAGGAAGTACAGACGCCAGACTGCCTGTCACACAGTCCGACGACCCTCTGTCTGGAGGGCATTTAGCATTGGGGGCGTCAAAAGCGCCACTGATTGTATAATATCAGTAGGTAATGAGGTCCGATTGAAATGTAGTATTCACCCCGGGTCCGCCAGAAAAGGTAGTTGAGTAATAGTACATGTCGTGTGTGCCCTGAAGGCGGCACACAGCAAGCACACTAGCTTCGTTGTCGAAAGTAAAAGAAGCCCCATCTCCAACGGTTCGACGACCGTTGCTGTACAGTAAGAAAGTTAGACTTCGCAGATCGGGTAGACTGAAGGCGTACCTGGGGCAAATACTAGATTTTTGATTGATAAAATTCGACATTGTGGATAACGACATGAGCTGCCAACTTGGTAGATTTACTGAGAGATACTGGAGGTTGAGAAGTGGGTCTTACTTCCTTATGTAATACATGCCTCCGCAGTTTATTAGCCAAATAACACCATATACTACCCGGCATTCCGGCACCTCACTTGGCAAGCAATTTTCTGTTGTCTAGCTCATCATCACCACAGACAGCGAACTCCAACGCTTGTGAGTACTATTTCTTGCCCCTACCGACATGTCAATACGTGCCTATCTTGTTTGGTACTACTATTATATGGTCTAGTTCCCTTCGATCTAATGGATGGGCCTTGCACCTTTTGGATGAGTGTTACTCACATCGCTCTTGTCAGATCCTTTTTCTGATATACATAAATGGCTGACTCTGCAAGAGGGCGTGGTGGTTTTGGGCGTGGACGTGGAGATAGGGGCCGAGGACGCAGAGGACCGCGTCGTGGAGGACGTAAAGACGAGGAGAAGGAATGGTGAGTAGCCCGATGCCCTACATATCATTCCGCCGATCCCAGCTATCCCCTGCAGGGTTCCTGTCACAAAACTTGGCCGTCTTGTAAAAGACGGGAAAATCAAATCTATGGAAGAAATTTACCTCTTCTCTCTCCCGGTCAAGGAATACCAAATTATCGACTTCTTTTTACCCAAGCTCAAGGACGAGGTGATGAAAATAATGCCGGTACAGAAGCAAACACGTGCTGGTCAACGCACTCGTTTCAAGGCATTCGTTGCTATCGGTGATTTTGAAGGCCATGTTGGCCTCGGTGTCAAATGCGCTAAAGAAGTTGCTACTGCCATTCGTGGCGCCATAATCCTCGCCAAACTGTCTGTCATTCCAGTGCGGAGAGGTTACTGGGGTGCCGCCCTAGGGGAGCCCCATACCGTTCCTTCAAAAGTCAGTGGTAAAGTCGGCTCTGTGATGTGCCGCCTCATTCCCGCTCCCCGCGGGACTGGCATCGTTGCTGCCCCAGCATCAAAGCGTCTACTACAACTTGCCGGGATTGAGGATGTGTACACGCAATCGAAGGGTTCGACGGCGACGATGGGAAATTTCCTCAAGGCGACTTTCGCAGCTGTATGTTTCTTCCCATTTTTCAGTGTTTCCTTTCTGAACATCTCATAGATCACTAAATCTTATGCTTTCCTGACCCCCGACCTTTGGCGCGAGATACCTGTGTCGAAGCTTCCTTATGACGAGCACAGTGCTCATCTTCAGTTGGCAGCAGGCAAGAAAACATAATGAAGAGTATCATGAGATGAGCTTTGGAGAAGTTGTAGGGCTTGGGTGTATGTGAATGTTGATTCAAGTTGTGTGTAATGTCATTCGAGTCACGCATTGTCAAACGCTCTTTCTTCTACCAATTGCAACCAACCCGCCCATATCAGATTTATTCTCGCTGTCTTTCTAAACTTGTTTCCTGCTAGTTATGTTTATTTCTCAACTGGAAGTTTCGTCACAGTCTCTCAACCTTTGTGACACTGTTCTGAGCTCGACCGACCTCCTGCGCCGCCGCAAGTCTCGCCATTGTGTTCGTCTAGTGCTACATGATGGCGCGGATGTCGTCCACCCAGAAATAGCTTCTTGCCAAGTCCATCCAGTTTCGGGTATACACAGGTAATTTGTAGGCCAGGTCTGGATCAGCTTTCTCACCCATTCGCTGTAGGCTGCCGGTACCGGATCGTTTGCTCTCCATTCGTGCAGAACATGCGGAAACAGAGACGACCCGGACGAGACCAGTTTCTCCATCAGACTCTTACCCATGCGTCGACTCTGTCAATCGTTCCCAGACGAAGGTACATGCAGAGAGCCAGAAGCCACAAGTTTCCATTGGCATGGTTCCCAGTTTCATTCCTCGGGCTGAGCTCAGGAGGCCTCCTGCAAACGCTCAAAAGTCTCGTCGTCGCTGTATTGACTTTGGTTTAGGCCGAACAACTTCTACAACACAGCTATCGGCTTCTCCATCTTCGCAACATGTTGTGAGCTCAGCGTCGCCACCGCTTGGGGCCCATGCAGGCACCGGTCATGAATCAGACACCTCTTCGGTATTTGACAACCTCGACATGGTATTTCCGCAACCGCCTCCAATCATCTTGCGACGAGTGCGCAGCTCACCCCTCCTCTCCGCAAAAGGAACTTGTGTAGCTAGGGATGCCATGGACATATGCGGGGACCGCAAGCTACATGGCTATGCCTCAAGTAAACATTGGTCTGTCTTGCATAATCCAACTTCCGCTAGACATTGGGCTTCGGTGGGGCCCAGTGAGCTTTTGGAACAGCTCGAGTTGGAATTGGAAGGAGAAGCTTTGGTGGCTTCGAAGGCACTCGTAGGAAGCCCAGTTCTTAAACACCCGTTGGCTACACGCGCCTCAGAATTGGATAATGGCATGCGAAGAACGGACCATGTCTCAATAGGTGCTCCCGTTTCCGAACTGCAGAAGTCTCTTAATGTTCCCAGTCCATCTCCAACAAAGGAACGTCACAACGCTACGCTGTGCGTCTCGAAGTACGCACATACGGGTATTAATCCGGGGCCTTCAATCGTGACAGACAAAACCATGACACTCTCGCATGCTCGGTCCACATCTTCTCTGTCACCTATCATCTCCCGTACCATCCAGGGGGAGAAGGGGGCGACATCTACGACATATGGGCCCACTCGCAATGTTCTTTCAAAGGCCAGATCGGCTGTTCCTCTCGCATCCCTCTCGCATCTGGACTCGAGCCAGAAGAAACCGAAGGCTTCCCACCCACAGGGACTCCATTGTCCTACCAGTAACAATCCTGGGATTCAAAACCATCAGGTAGAAGTCAAATATATTTCTCCTTGTCCATCCTCTATATCGCTTAGATGCGTGGAACGACAGAAAATGTCAAAACGAGCATACCTATCGGATCTTTTTGCAGGTTTTGGAAGCCCGAAAGATAGTCTTGGTCACCTGAGGTCGCTTGGGTCACCTTTTCACCATCGCCTCACTCGAGGTCAACCCGATGCCCATGTACTCACAAGAGCTCCTTCTCCTCATGTGCCCAAGTCCTTCATTGACATCACTCCTGAGCAAGACATAAGCGATCCTCGCAGCACTCGAAGGGGCCTGACGAGAAAGTTATTGGTCACGGCTAGCCGTGGCATATTGGGCTGGGGTAGGAGCACGGCGCAGGGGGGAAAGCGTGTGTGAAGCTCGAGGGCTTTCCGAATACCCCGTTCCTCCTTTGTATAGTTTTGTTGATTGTGTCGGATCTTGTACATTCACCCATAGGTTATAACCTGCAACCTTCGTAGCTAGGAAATATGTGTCACTTCCACTATGAGACCCACATGGTAGGAATACTATCCCACATTTCAGCCACTTAAATGGTGTAAAAA